>JAHLJT010009436.1:117366322-117379157 GCA_031308135.1 Acheta domesticus
CCAGCTATAAAAGTAATTCGCCTTTTCCCGGCGCACGATAACAACTTTCTCTTCTTACGAAGAATTCGTAAGGCGAGAAAGTAAAAAGAACATAACAACGAAGAACAAAATATATATATATATTTATATATATATATATATATATATATATATATATATCTTTTAACATGGAAACAATTTACCGTGACAAAGAATCCAAATATCATTCACACATCCATACAAATTTTATTTACATCTCCATTCATACGAGTTCACTCCTTTTCAGTACTGAATTTATTCTAATGGCCATTTTACTTTATTCTTAAACTAATCACAAATCTTGGCCTTGCTATAATTTTGTTTGATCAAAATTATGTCACCTTCCTGGCTGTTGATTTCACTGGACCTCGTAATGGCGCCGTCTTCGACCGCTGAAGACAATGCCCGCGGCCATGCCTGTATTTCTTTCCATTGACCATATTCTCCTTCGTTCGAAATCCAAATGACAACACTCCCGAATTAATAATGCGCGTACTAAAAGCGTTACTTTTCCGAATTCTCTGACATTCATAAAAATTCCACGTAAATTAAAGACTCGATCGCGGCACGATGTTGCCAGTCCAAAATTACAAACGCGGCTGTGTATATTCATTGTTGCATTCTCTTTCTACACTGCACAATTTGAAACAAATGACGACTCTTCTCTTCGTCAAAACAGCTGTACCTTTTCACTTTCTATTTTAAAAATTTCTTTTTATTTCGCTAATTTCTTCGTTGCAATAATTTCTAATGAAAATTCAAATAATAATATTAATTACTTTTCCCTAATTAATTCCTAATGTTGGTATATTTAAAACGTTTATGCTATCGCTCATCACGTGTACAACACATTCAATTGTCTTTGCCTAATATACAAAGATTTATTTACTTAAAGTTTTTTGTTATTTCAAAATAACATAGAGTTCGTGCGACTATTTATTTCCTAAATGTTCTCTGTTTCCTCATTTACTTCTCACAAGTCTGGTAACAACATGGTTCCTTGAATTTTTAGAAATAAGTATCACATTATACTTCCGCCATGACACATTCGACTGTTTGTTTCTTTACTAAAAAATGACAATTCCAATTATTTTGTCCAATTTATTAACACTTATTGTGATGTTTCCGAAGTCACAAATGGCTCCATCGATTTTAATTAAATTTTGTGTTTGGATAGTCTAAAGGACGTTTAAGAGAATGGTGCAGGTTTCATGTTCGTTGGAAATTCTGATTTTTCGAAAAGTGCAAAAGTTCAAATTTTTTTGGGGGGTCTTCCTACAACTAAAATATTAAAGATAGAGATTTTTCCTTAATAAAATATGTTCCTTAAGGATAGGTTTTGAAATAATGTCATGTACAATTTTTGGAAAATTTGAATACTTTTATGTATTCAAATTTTTAATTTGTAATTTGCGTGAAATATAGGCAATTTTTAATTTTGGTTTAACAATTTTTTCTTCTCATCGACTCAAACAATTTTGTTTAAATTTTGATGTAGGATAGCGAATGAAACGCTCAAGAGAATGGTGTAGGTCTCACGTTCGTTGAATATTCTGATTTTTGAAAATTACAAAAATTCAATTTTTTCGTCGTCTTCCTACAGTTACAATTATGAAGATAAACATTTTATTCTTAATGATATGTGTTCACCAATAGATCTTCAAATAATGTTATATTATTTTGAAAATATGAGTATTTTTGGCGAAATTTTGTGTCAGAGATTCTCAATTTTTATTTTCTAAAAGAATTATTTCTTTAAAACGGCGCACATTTTTTAGATTAAATTTGGACCTTAAATAGCGTAAAGGACGCTTAAGAGAATGAAGTATATCTCATGTTCGTTGAAATGCCCAATTTTTCGAAAATGTAAAGAAATTAAAAATTTTCGACGTTTTACTACAAAAAAACTATACCTTCACAATTATTGTGAAGGTATAATTTTTTTCTGAGTGAAATGTGTTCAGCTTAAAAAGATCTTCAAATGAGGTCATGTTGAGTTTTTCGAAAGTTATTAGAATTTTCTCTAGTATGGCGTCAAAATGCCAAACGGCCTGGCGCCCACCGGCTTTGAAATTCCCACACTTCTTGAACGTAATACGAGAGGTGATTCCAGGCAATTGGATGCTACAAGTTAGAATTTGTATATTATTTAAAATGTCTTGTTTGTTTCTTACATTGAATCTTTTGTTGTACGTTTACAAATTAATCCGTTAAAAATTATTTAAAACCTATTTTAAATATATGAAATCAAAATTGTTAGCCTTCAGAGAATATCATATTGAAATGCATTCCGTAACCCGAGACAGCAGCTGATTTTCTGTGAGTTAAATCTCATTGTTGTGACATGATTTAGCTGTAGGAAAAGCAGTTATAATTGTCACATTTGTGTTGATATTTGCTTGAAAATATTTAGTTTTCGCACCACTGTTCTACGATTTGTAATGAGTATTTCAAAAAATTATGACTGCTATGTACTGATTCGGAGAGACTTTTTAATATAAATACAGTATTACAGAAGAATTACTAAGGGCGAGAAAGTATGTGCTGATTTTGCACCTCTAGGTTTTGTTATGTCATCTTGAGTTTGAAGGAATTTCTATGCATTTGTTTGATTCATTTGTAATTTCAAACTTCTCTTCTTGTATTGAGATTTTGTTAAACCTAAGCATGTGGAAAACAAAATTGGTAATATTGTAATTTATGTTTCTCAACGAACATTTTTACTTATTAATTATTTTGAAAACATTGGAAGAACCGATTTCCTATCTAGATACTTCGCTCTGAGAAGAGAAGGCACGTGTATCTCGCGATAACTGAAGTGTCGCTCTATTATCTGATTCTATGACACGTTTCTGTCCAGCACGTGTAATAAATATTCGCATATCTCCAAACGGTGGAGAATGAATTAGAACTACCTGGTCCTGGAACCACTACCTATTAGCACTAACAAGTTATTACTAGAACTAGTTAGTGCCGCAAATTCCATACTTTAAATAAATGACTACGTAAACGACTAAACGACTAAATAAATGACTACTAACGGAAAGGTTTCGGCACAAAAGATGATGACCATAAACATTCAAGTTTTTGTGATTGGAGCTGCGATAATTTTTGACTTCCATCATCTGTTGTCCATGAAGAAGTTGTTCGCAGACTGCAAGAGAGGGAGAGGAACAAATAAATTTCTGAACCGTCTTTGTCATTGAATGTAGTTTATCCTCCTCTTGTTTTAGCCCTTGTTTTCTTTTTGCGCGCACTCCTAAATATGGCATGAATCTGTTGGTCTACATCCCCCCCCCGAGTAAGCTCATCTCACGATGCACGATAATCATTGGTTCAATTTATGACACTTCCGACCCAGGATCTATTTGCTATTTAAACTCTTTATACCAAAAACTTCCTAGTATGTCGACAGAAACATCACATAAAGAAATTAGTCTGTCCCGCAACATTACAATTGCAATTTCCTATGTCTAGTACGAGCGCAATTTTCCATGCTCCCACTGTTTTATGCATTATACTCTCACATTCATGGAGAGTAGTCAAAATGAACGTCTTTGGGCCTGCAATACCGAAAAAGGAAAATTTTTCATACACGTTCTTGTCTGACAGCACAGTCCGCTTGTCTGCTCGTACGTCCGTCAACACGTTTTACGCATTTTTACTTTCCCATATATATATATATATATATATATATATATATATATATATATATATATATCGGAAATACACGTCTTTGGGTCCCCTGATACCGAACGAGTGGTTATTTCCAAAACGTCCGTCTCTTGTCTGTCCACCTGCCCGTCTGTTTGTGAACACCACTAGCGCATAAAATGTGCATAAGATTTTTTCCAAATTGAAGCAACCCTTCAATTTGGAAAAAAAATCTATTACTTTACATGAAGCCCTTTGGACTTTTTCAAAATTTTCTCAAAAACGGCCCCGAATATTTTCTTTAAACTTTTTGGTAGGGATAGTGCGAAATGTACTCCTATGAGATGACATAAACACCATATTGCTCTATTCTTTTGTTTTTTTCAAAAATTGCAAAAAAAAATTTTTACTCATCTCTCACGTTGTTGATATTTACATTAGCGGCGATTTGTTCACAATATTATATTTATTTGTACATGTGCTTTAAACAATATCAGATAAACTTCCTCGAAAACTCAACCGTTTTCTGTGAAAACTAGCTCAAAATTCCACATTTTCAGAAAAGCTAAAATGCCATTTTCTCATAAATAGCTCCAATTGTTTTCGAACGGATAGTGATAATTGCACTCTTTTTTTTTGTTTTTGTTTTTTTTCAAAAATTACACAAATGTAATTTTTTTGAAAGATCTATCACATCGTTAATACGCTCATTTTAAGCAATTTGTCAGCAATATTGTATTTGACAGGTTGAAGTGTTTCAAATAACTTCTAATAAAGTTGTTCGATAACTCAAACAAAATTCTATGAAAAAGAGCTCCAAATTTCGAATTTACAGTCGCGCTTAAACGCTATTTTCTTAAAAATGTCTCCGATTTTTTCAAAGCAAATTTCCATTTAGAATATGGTTTTACTGTTCTTTATTATTATTAAAATAATATTTCAGTTCTATTAGGAAACCGAAAAATTAATAAAATGTCAAAAAAATGTACTTTGGGCGTTGATAGACGGCAGCTGGCAAAAGTAAGTGGTCCAAATAGCTAGCCGAGACCAAAGGAAATAGACACCTAATACGGGAAAGTCTGCGCTATTCTGTAGCACCACTAGTGTAGTTTTGAAAAGTGTTTTGCAATTTTCGAAAAAACTGAGCAATACCCAAAAACGAGACGATCGTCTAATTTCTTACCGTTCCTTATTTCATATGAGGATAAAATTTTAAAAAAATATTGGAGTGGTTTTTGAGAATTTTTGTTAAATTTCAATCGCAAATTACGCAAAAACTACTCGTTTTTTCAAAAAATTGTGCATGACCTTTTTTAAGGAAATAAATTTTGTACAACAGACTTTGAGGCAAAAATCTCTATCTTCAATTTTGTAGTTTTAATTTCTTTTAATTTTCAAGAAACCGAGCAATACCCGAAAATGGGATTAGCAACATATTTTTTACCGTCTTTTATAACATTAGTGAAGAAAATTTAAAGCAAAAAAATGGACCGGTTTCTGAGAAAAAATTCGTACACTTCAATCGCAAATTGCGCAAAAACACTATTTTTTCAAAAAAAAATACTGTACATGACCTTTTTAAAAAGCTAATTCTGTGCAACTGACTTTGTCACAATAATCTCTCTCTCCAACCCTGTAGTTTAATTTTTTTTAATTTAAAAAAAATCGGGGAAGTAATCTACAATGAGGCCTTAACCATTCTTTTAAACGTTTCTTTGCGCTATTCATCAACAAAATTTTATCCAAAAATTACGAGATTTTTTTTTAATTTTGAAAATGTCCGAGGGGCTTCATGTAAAGTACGCCCAAAATTAAAATATCGATTTCAAATTCCAACGAATGCGACATCAGCCAGAACGATTGGGGAATATCAATTTTGGGGAAAATGGCTGAATTCATGAGCTAGCGTTGTGCACAGACAGAGGACAGACAGTCATTTTGCCGATTTTTTCGGTATGAAGGACCCAATAAATATGAGTTTCTGGCTACACCACGTGTTGGAGGATTTTTTACATTTAACAACTGGATTTATTCACTTCTTCGTTATCAGGGCCCCGCAATAAGACTTTTTGTGATGAAAATGTCCTTTCTGGCGCACGATTACAATATTTTCTCTTCTTAGTAAGGGTGAGATAGTAAAAATAAGTTGAAGTGGATTGACTGGAGTTTTAGGCTACATAACACCGTTTTGCAAGTCTTGATCTCTTTTTTGCACGTTTTGTACGTGTTGAAGTTTTTACTGCATGAAACGTCCGGACCTTTATAATGAGGTGATGAGTAATATCTGGGTGTTATAATTTTACGTAAACCTTTGTAGAAGCGAGAAAGTGTGTAAGGGTACAAACATCGTAAAACACTGGCCGCCAGCCGACGCGTCGCGACGCCAGCATCCGCTGTTGATAAGCAGCGCTGCTCGTCCAGCAAGGGTGGACACACAACATGCTGATTCGAGTGTCGAGATCTGTACTGCGATTTTCTTAACTCTGCCCCTGACAGAAGCAGCTGTTGACGGTTTCATCCAATCGAGAGCTTGCACGTTTTGACGTCACCGTACCATTGTGACGTTACTAGCGACATATAAGCTCCCGATTGGGAGGCAGCGAAGCAGCTGATTCGTGTCAGGGGTAGATTTAAGTAAATCGCATTGTAGCGGCTCTTCCTATTATAGTACTTTATTTCCATGCGTGTGCGAGGTAGAGAGCAGGCTGCAGGCCATGCATGTATCATAGGTAATACCACGAGTTCTTTGGAATTTATCTGAGAATTTCCAAAGTTGGAGTGGTATTTAATAGGACTACGAAATGACCTAATGAAATTACGTCTGAGTTCCAAAATGTGCCAAAAATATGAATATTAATTTACTTTCTTCAATAACCTTTCACATTTTTCTAGTTCTACCATGGCCATCTGCTAATGTAGAAGATGGGCAAGGTTAAACAGTGCGATCGATACATAATCAAAATCAAGATAAACAAATGAAAATACAGACGATGACATGAAATATATGATTTTCTACTCCCGTTATATAATGCTGTCATTGGATGGCTACAACTAGTTGCATAATGCTAGCCATTTCGATTCAGTTTTCATTATGATACAGGTTCTTGACCAATCACAGAGACGCTTACACACCAAGTATTAGCACTTCATTAATCATTGAGAATCGTTGCAGTAAATGTTTCGTTCGAGTGTGTATATTAAAGTTGCATTTAATATTATATGCTGCTTCTCAATTTAATTTCTTTTATTAGAAGTAATTTTTACGTGAAATAATATTTAAAATAAATTGGATCGTAATTTCACTTTGGCTAATCGTAATTTGACTAGCGCAGAGTGGTAGTTATTACAGACATTTGGGTGACGTTAAGATCTGAACGCAAGTCATTTTGTGTTATTTGCTGCTGCCGTATGGTTGTCCTTAAGAAACCGCCCAATTGTTTAGTTTAAAATATTTAGTGAATGGTAGTTCTTTCTGGTGGTGTTGACGTTTCCAGAAATGAGAGAAAATGCGAAAAATGGTGACGTCGGAATATTATTGCCGCAACGTTTGTAGTCCCCTCGCAGGCGCTCTGGTAAAAACAAAGCCTGCTGCAGGTGTAGGGAACAGAGGTGTCCGCTAGGTGGCCTTGGCTGAATCTTGCATGTCACGGTGTATAAGATATAGGTGTGTCAACTAGCCGCCTTTTGGGCAAAATTTTTGAAGCCAGTTTGAGGCTAGTTCCTCGCTTATCCGTACGGTGCGCACGATCGAATTGGGCATTGATGATGGCGTCTCGCGCATGTAGTATTTTCTGGTATTTTCGTTTCAGAAAGGTATACCGGTTACTGAATAAACGTAATCGTAGAACCGCTAATGTAAATGGAATCTTTAAGGCCTTTTATAAAGTCTGACGGGGGTATTAATTGTTTTAAATGTTTTGTGAAAAAAAGCGAAATCCATGCATATCTTGCAATTATATGATTTAAGTACTAAAGAATGAGGATTTCTGTTTAAAAATATGATTGGAGCTAAAATAACAACAGAAAACGAAGGGATTCTTGTTACGAAAATCATTTAAACAGTGATTTACTATTAATCATTTGACATTCATGTTGCTCAGCAGTCAACAGGTTTGCTCTTTATTTATTTATTTATTTATTTAGTCAAAAAACAGATAAAACTGTATATGACGTGTGGGGAAAGAAATTTATCTGCGCACATTTCTTGAGGGCCAGGAATTCTATTTAAAAAAAAAAAAAACGAAAACGAAAAAATTAATTTAGAAAATAATTATTTTAGAAAATAAAGATATTTGAAAAAATGTTTTTTCCCGAGTTATAGAAAATCAATTTCAACTGTAAATGAACTACAAGCAAAGAGGAGTGCTCAACAAACGTGCGCACAGTGAAGCTACATTTACGTCCAGAAAGCAAAACAAGGGGCCATCTCAGCATTTGCTCAATGGATCAGGGAAAACTGGACAAAAACCTGATCGAGATGGGGGTCATTGACCCGGAAGCTGAAGTACATTACTTGTTACAGGCGTATTAAATATTTTTTTAAATGTATACAATGCAAACATAAACTAATTCATTATATATCTTTGTTTTGTTACATTTACATTTGTTACATTTTGCTCTTCGCAACAGTATATTCATTACTGCCCTCAGTGAAAACAATGTCAGTGCCAATTATAATTTTCTAGTAGAAATATTTTTTCCTTTTTGACAGATGATCTTATGAAGTGAATTTTGTCCTTGTTACTGATGCTTTTGTACACATTTTGCTAATTAATAAATTATATGAACTAAATAAGGCATGGGTTCTATGTCCACAGATGTACAATCTACATTAAGAACAAATGCTACATATCTTTAGGGTCCTAACATGAAATTAACAAAATCAATACCTGGTCTCATTCCGATAAAGAAATTCTTCACCAACAGAGTAATTTATTTGTGGAATCATCTATGAAATTCTCTTTTTGCAAACAACACAAGATCTCAAAACCAATTATGATGAATGTAGATCCATGGACTTAGCACAAGACACCTTTTCCTTTTATAACATTCAGAGCAGCGCCTCCACTGGCATAATTCCAGCTTGTCTGCAGCTGGTATTACATTCTCAACATCAAACAATGTATGTAAAGCTGTACTAAAAGAGGAATTTCATTATCAAATAAAATATTTAAATTTGAATCTTTAACAAGAATAACCCACAAAATAGAAAAGTAGTTTATTATAATTCAATTTGATTCTTTATTTCAATATTAATAATATTCAATTTATACATATTATTTTCTGAAATAATTACAGTTTACATACTTTCTTCATTTCCTAAATATATTAATGTGGATTCGGATGAAGATTTTTTAGGTCGAAGAAGGTGACGCGCTAAGACAACTCGGCAACACCGTTGCGCGGCAAGCGAGAGACAGTCGAACTGAGATGGCGAGTGAGGAAAGACGTGTTTTGAGTGCTCTGTAGAATTAAGCAATGTAACGGCTATGTACTAGTTTAGGTTCTAATAATAATGTAATTTTATATTCAAAGTGAAGTGATTCGTGTTTCATTGAATACCGCCTCCCCACAATTTGGGGGCTTCGTCCGGGATTGAGTTTGTGAGGTGCGATGAAGATACATTTGATATGCCATTTTTCGATGATGCTAATGACGAACTTTTCCATCTGCTTTTGTTCATGATCCAGACGACGTGTTATTTTGTGGTATCTGTGAGTGACGACGACGACGATATTCATCAGAGAAACAAAATAAGTTTTTCCAACGGCGAATGGACCTTAGCAGAACAATACTATTGTGTGGTTATATCGTGATTTGTGTTTTGTGAGGAAGAAGGGGGAAAGCGGTATTGCAGCAATTTGAACACGATTCAAAGTTTGTTTCGAGGCTTCAAATAGAACATTATTATAACGTTAGAAAATATCCAAAAATGACGAATCTGGCGCAATTCAGAGAATAAATGCGAACTTAACCTCAGCACCTGTAAAAGCCATCAAAGCTCTCCACAACCTCATTTTTGAAACCGTCCCATCGGACAGAAAGAATCGGAAGCGCTTGAAAGAATTTTCGGGATTCACATTTGATGAAGAAATCGGAAGAGTATGATTCGAAGATTAAATTCATTCGAGATACATTTTCGGAAGCAGATCTCGGTGCTATTTGCAACATATTATGCATTGATAGTGGGGCAAAAGACGAATGATTTCTGAAATATGTTATCATTTGACAAATGTAACCGAATTAGCAACAAAAATTGATGACGATAACGAGAAAGAAGACGATGAAGATGAACTCGATGATGGTCACAGTTCAAGTGATAAAACAGCACGAACATTAAGAGAAGTAACAGCTGAATTCGAAAAGAGGTTAAGAATTTTGGAAAAGAACAAAGATGAAGGTTCCAGTTCGGGCAGCGAGAGCGAGTTGCAGTCAGTGGCTTCTCGTTATCAGCAAAGTTTCGCGTTGACATTTCGAGACATAGAGGGCGCCGTGAGACCGTTTAAGGGCAACGATGGATACCCGATAAAAAAATGGATTTCAGATGTTGAAGAGACAGCAGTGTTAATGAATCTAAACCAACTGCAGACGTTCGTATTTGCGAAGAAGTCTCTTGAAGGTTTGGCAAAGCTTTTTATTCAGAGTGAGAAAGGTTTGGACGTCATGGCCTGCGTTGAAGAAAGCATTGAGGGATGAATTTGATGTGAAAGCAAGCACTGCGGAAATCCATAAACTACTAAATGGACGAAGAAAAAAGAGAGAGGAAACCTTACTCGAATACTTTCTGGTGATGAAAGAGATTGCCAGCCGAGGCGATGTGGATGATGACTCCTTGTTTCAGTATGTGATTGATGGTATCGAAGATGATTCCGGAACGAAGCTTTTACTGTACGGAGCGAACACCATGAAAGAGTTCAAGAAAAGATGAGGCACTACGAGACCGCATTAAAATCATTGCCGAAGAAGACGAACAAACAGTACAACAATAGCTCCAAAAATATCAGCGAGAAGGAGGTGAAGCACTCTAACACTTCGAAGGCCAGAGACTCAGAAGGTGTTCCTGGATTACGGTGTTTTAATTGTGGTGGTTATGGTCATAAGTCAAGTGAATGCAAGCACAAGGACAAGGGGAAGAAATGCTTTAATTGTCAGGAGTTCGGTCACGTCTCAGGGGAATGTACAAAAGAGAAGAAACGAAACGAAAAGCAAACTATGGCCGCCAGCAGTGATACGAAGTGGAGTAATAATAAGTTAAAAACGTTCTGTTGTGTAACCATGAAGTTGAAGCACTTATCGACTGCGGCAGTCAACTCAACTTGTTGCGACGAGAAACCTACGACTCCATGAAAGCTCCAGTGCTACAAAGAACAGATGTCATCTTAACAGGATTTGGGAAGAATTACGTCTCTCCACAAGGTTATTTCACAACTTCTGTTGAAATCGATGGTATCGCTTTTGAGACAGATGTTTACGTTGTTTCGGGAGACACTATGAAACTGAATATGGTGGTTGGAAACGATCTTCTGGACCAAGCCGAGGTTTTGATAAACAGGAACGGAGTTACCATCACAAACCGAAACTCGAGGCCCATCTCATGCACATTAGTATAACAGATAAGCCAGAACTAAACATTGAGAGCATCGTGAACGAAGAAAATAGAGGACGCATTCAAGAGTTGGGTAGCCTATTACGCTCCAAAGAAGACGAAGAAAACCGATGTCCAAATGAAGATTTGTGTGAAAGAGGAGCAGCCGACATACAGCACACCGAGGCGATTATCACCATCAGAGAAGGAGGTCGTTGAAAATCAGATTCAGGCATGGCTTGAGGAAGGAATAATTGAACCAAGTTCGTCTGAGTATTCCAGTCAGGTAATAGTCGTCAGGAAGAAAAACGGCTCTCATCGTGTTTGTATCGACTACCGAAGGCTGAACAAAATTATAGTGAAAGATCGTTACCCGTTGCCGTTAATAGAAGACCTCTTGGACAAGTTGCAGAACGCCTCTGTATTTTGCACATTAGATCTGAGAAATGGATTCTTTCACGTGGATGTCGAGAAAGAAAGTCAAAAGTATACCGCTTTTGTTACGCATTCAGGCCAGTTTCAATTTAGAAAGGTCCCTTTTGGTCTGTGCAACTCGCCTGCAGTGTTCCAACGTTTCATCAATTCCGTGTTCTGGACGTTGACTCGGGAGAATATTTTGTTCATTTACATGGATGATATCATTATACCGGCGGTGGACGACAACGAGGCATTAGAGCGACTAGACTGCGTGTTGAAAGTAGCTGCAGATTACGGGTTAGAGATCAACTTTGAGAAAAGTCAATTTTTGAAGAGAAGTGTGCAATTTTTGGGTATATTTGGACAAATTCAACCCTCTTCGGAGAAGACGAAAGCAGTACAAGAATTTCCACAACCAAAGACGATCGCCAGCAGTACAAAGTTTCCTGGGATTAACGGGATACTTTAGAAAGTTCATTCCGAACTATTCCGTGATCGCAAAACCATTGAGTGATATGATGAGGAATGACCAAGAATTTAGATTTGAAGAAAAGGAAAGAAGTGCTTTTGAGGCACTTAAAAGCATGCTTGCATCAGATCCTGTTCTGAAGATTTACAATCACAAATACGAGACGGGACTCCATGTGAACTGTACATCTATACTGTTCGGTTTCTCCGACTGTATCGTCGCGAGACTCAAGAGGGCCATTAAGCGCATCCGGTTTGGGCTAAGTTTGAAGCTCAAGGCGAAGAATCTCGGACTCTATGGAATTATCAAAGTTGAAGTTAATGACACCAATGAGGTGTGTCGGAAAGGTGGTCACGAGGGCCCCAAGATCGCCACTACCTGCGCCGAATACATGCAGCCGTGGCCAGACGGTTATTCGTCATCCGAGCCGGATGACTGTCAGGACGGCCGAATGTGGGATTCGGATGAAGAATTTTTAGGTTCGAAGAAGGTGACGCGCTAAGACAACTCGGCAACACCGTTGCGCGGCAAGCGAGAGACAGTCGAACTGAGATGGCGAGTGAGGAAAGACGTGTTTTGAGTGCTCTGTAGAATTAAAGCAATGTAACGGCTATGTACTAGTTTAGGTTCTAATAAATGTAATTATATTCAAAGTGAAGTGATTCGTGTTTCATTGAATACCGCCTCCCACA
>JAHLJT010009436.1:117380157-117440845 GCA_031308135.1 Acheta domesticus
TCACACATCCATACAAATTTTATTTACATCTCCATTCATACGAGTTCACTCCTTTTCAGTACTGAATTATTCTAATGGCCATTTTACTTTTTCTTAAACTAATCACAAATCTTGGCCTTGCTATAATTTTGTTTGATCAAAAATTATGTCACCTTCCTGGCTGTTGATTTCACTGGACCTCGTAATGGCGCCGTCTTCGACCGCTGAAGACAATGCCCGCGGCCATGCCTGTATTTCTTTCCATTGACCATATTCTCCTTCGTTCGAAATCCAAATGACAACACTCCCGAATTAATAATGCGCGTACTAAAAGCGTTACTTTTCCGAATTCTCTGACATTCATAAAAATTCCACGTAAATTAAAGACTCGATCGCGGCACGATGTTGCCAGTCCAAAATTACAAACGCGGCTGTGTATATTCATTGTTGCATTCTCTTTCTACACTGCACAATTTGAAAACAAATGACGACTCTTCTCTTCGTCAAAACAGCTGTACCTTTTCACTTTCTATTTAAAATTCTTTTTTATTTCGCTAATTTCTTCGTTGCAATAATTTCTAATGAAAATTCAAAATAATAATATTAATTACTTTTCCCTAATTAATTCCTAATGTTGGTATATTTAAAACGTTTATGCTATCGCTCATCACGTGTACAACACATTCAATTGTCCTTTGCCTAATATACAAAGATTTATTTACTTAAAGTTTTTGTTATTTCAAAATAACATAGAGTTCGTGCGACTATTTATTTCCTAAATGTTCTCTGTTTCCTCATTTACTTCTCACAAGTCTGGTAACAACATGGTTCCTTGAATTTTTAGAATAAGTATCACATTATACTTCCGCCATGACACATTCGACTGTTTGTTTCTTTACTAAAAATGACAATTCCAATTATTTTGTCCAATTTATTAACACTTATTGTGATGTTTCCGAAGTCACAAATGGCTCCATCGATTTTAATTAAATTTTGTGTTTGGATAGTCTAAAGGACGTTTAAGAGAATGGTGCAGGTTTCATGTTCGTTGGAAATTCTGATTTTTCGAAAAGTGCAAAAGTTCAAATTTTTTTGGGGGGTCTTCCTACAACTAAAATATTAAAGATAGAGATTTTTCCTTAATAAAATATGTTCCTTAAGGATAGGTTTTGAAATAATGTCATGTACAATTTTTGGAAATTTGAATACTTTTATGTATTCAAATTTTTAATTTGTAATTTGCGTGAAATATAGGCAATTTTTAATTTGGTTTAACAATTTTTTCTTCTCATCGACTCAAACAATTTTGTTTAAATTTTGATGTAGGATAGCGAATGAAACGCTCAAGAGAATGGTGTAGGTCTCACGTTCGTTGAATATTCTGATTTTTGAAAATTACAAAAATTCAATTTTTTCGTCGTCTTCCTACAGTTACAATTATGAAGATAACATTTTATTCTTATGATATGTGTTCACCAATAGATCTTCAAATAATGTTATATTATTTTGAAAATATGAGTATTTTTGGCGAAATTTTGTGTCAGAGATTCTCAATTTTTATTTCTAAAAGAATTATTTCTTTAAAACGGCGCACATTTTTAGATTAATTTGGACCTTAAATAGCGTAAGGACGCTTAAGAGAATGAAGTATATCTCATGTTCGTTGAAATGCCCAATTTTTCGAAAATGTAAAGAAATTAAAATTTTCGACGTTTTACTACAAAAAAACTATACCTTCACAATTATTGTGAAGGTATAATTTTTTTCTGAGGTGAAATGTGTTCAGCTTAAAAAGATCTTCAAATGAGGTCATGTTGAGTTTTTCGAAAGTTATTAGAATTTTCTCTAGTATGCGTCAAAATGCCAAACGGCCTGGCGCCCACCGGCTTTGAAATTCCCACACTTCTTGAACGTAATACGAGAGGTGATTCCAGGCAATTGGATGCTACAAGTTAGAATTTGTATATTATTTAAAATGTCTTGTTTGTTTCTTACATTGAATCTTTTGTTGTACGTTTACAAATTAATCCGTTAAAAAATTATTTAAAACCTATTTTAAATATATGAAATCAAAATTGTTAGCCTTCAGAGAATATCATATTGAAATGCATTCCGTAACCCGAGACAGCAGCTGATTTTCTGTGAGTTAAATCTCATTGTTGTGACATGATTTAGCTGTAGGAAAAGCAGTTATAATTGTCACATTTGTGTTGATATTTGCTTGAAATATTTAGTTTTCGCACCACTGTTCTACGATTTGTAATGAGTATTTCAAAAAATTATGACTGCTATGTACTGATTCGGAGAGACTTTTTAATATAATACAGTATTACAGAAGAATTACTAAGGGCGAGAAAGTATGTGCTGATTTTGCACCTCTAGGTTTTGTTATGTCATCTTGAGTTTGAAGGAATTTCTATGCATTTGTTTGATTCATTTGTAATTTCAAACTTCTCTTCTTGTATTGAGATTTGTTAAACCTAAGCATGTGGAAAACAAAATTGGTAATATTGTAATTTATGTTTCTCAACGAACATTTTTACTTATTAATTATTTTGAAACATTGGAAGAACCGATTTCCTATCTAGATACTTCGCTCTGAGAAGAGAAGGCACGTGTATCTCGCGATAACTGAAGTGTCCGCTCTATTATCTGATTCTATGACACGTTTCTGTCCAGCACGTGTAATAAATATTCGCATATCTCCAACGGTGGAGAATGAATTAGAACTACCTGGTCCTGGAACCACTACCTATTAGCACTAACAAGTTATTACTAGAACTAGTTAGTGCCAGCAAATTCCATACTTTAAATAAATGACTACGTAAACGACTAAACGACTAAATAAATGACTACTAACGGAAAGGTTTCGGCACAAAAGATGATGACCATAAACATTCAAGTTTTGTGATTGGAGCTGCGATAATTTTGACTTCCATCATCTGTTGTCCATGAAGAAGTTGTTCGCAGACTGCAAGAGAGGGAGAGGAACAAATAAATTTCTGAACCGTCTTTGTCATTGAATGTAGTTTATCCTCCTCTTGTTTTAGCCCTTGTTTTCTTTTTGCGCGCACTCCTAAATATGGCATGAATCTGTTGGTCTACATCCCCCCCCCCGAGTAAGCTCATCTCACGATGCACGATAATCATTGGTTCAATTTATGACACTTCCGACCCAGGATCTATTTGCTATTTAAACTCTTTATACCAAAAACTTCCTAGTATGTCGACAGAAACATCACATAAAGAAATTAGTCTGTCCCGCAACATTACAATTGCAATTTCCTATGTCTAGTACGAGCGCAATTTTCCATGCTCCCACTGTTTTATGCATTATACTCTCACATTCATGGAGAGTAGTCAAAATGAACGTCTTTGGGCCTGCAATACCGAAAAAGGAAAATTTTTCATACACGTTCTTGTCTGACAGACAGTCCGCTTGTCTGCTCGTACGTCCGTCAACACGTTTTACGCATTTTTACTTTCCCATGTATATATATATTATATATATATATATATATATATATATATATATATCGGAAATACACGTCTTTGGGTCCCCTGATACCGAACGAGTGGTTATTTCCAAACCGTCCGTCTCTTTGTCCACCTGCCCGTCTGTTTGTGAACACCACTAGCGCATAAAATGTGCATAAGATTTTTTTCCAAATTGAAGCAACCCTTCAATTTGGAAAAAAAATCTATTACTTTACATGAAGCCCTTTGGACTTTTTCAAAATTTTCTCAAAAACGGCCCCGAATATTTTCTTTAAATTTTTGGTAGGGATAGTGCGAAATGTACTCCATGAGATGACATAAACACCATATTGCTCTATTCTTTTGTTTTTTTCAAAAATTGCAAAAAAAAAATTTTTACTCATCTCTCACGTTGTTGATATTTACATTAGCGGCGATTTGTTCACAATATTATATTTATTTGTACATGTGCTTTAAAACAATATCAGATAAACTTCCTCGAAAACTCAACCGTTTTCTGTGAAAACTAGCTCAAAATTCCACATTTTCAGAAAAGCTAAAATGCCATTTTCTCATAAATAGCTCCAATTGTTTTCGAACGGATAGTGATAATTGCACTCTTTTTTTTGTTTTGTTTTTTCAAAAAATTACACAAATGTAATTTTTTTGAAAGATCTATCACATCGTTAATACGCTCATTTCCAGCAATTTGTCAGCAATATTGTATTTGACAGTTGAAGTGTTTCAAATAACTTCTAATAAAGTTGTTCGATAACTCAAACAAAATTCTATGAAAAAGAGCTCCAAATTTCGAATTTACAGTCGCGCTTAAACGCTATTTTCTTAAAAATGTCTCCGATTTTTTCAAAGCAAATTTCCATTTAGAATATGGTTTTACTGTTCTTTATTATTATTAAAATAATATTTCAGTTCTATTAGGAAACCGAAAAATTAATAAAATGTCAAAAAAATGTACTTTGGGCGTTGATAGACGGCAGCTGGCAAAGTAAGTGGTCCAAATAGCTAGCCGAGACCAAAGGAAATAGACACCTAATACGGGAAAGTCTGCGCTATTCTGTAGCACCACTAGTGTAGTTTTGAAAAGTGTTTTGCAATTTTCGAAAAAACTGAGCAATACCCAAAAACGAGACGATCGTCTAATTCTTACCGTTCCTTATTTCATATGAGGATAAATTTTAAAAAAATATTGGAGTGGTTTTTGAGAATTTTTGTTAAATTTCAATCGCAAATTACGCAAAAACTACTCGTTTTTTCAAAAAATTGTGCATGACCTTTTTTAAGGAATAAATTTGTACAACAGACTTTGAGGCAAAAATCTCTATCTTCAATTTTGTAGTTTTAATTTCTTTTAATTTTCAAGAAACCGAGCAATACCCGAAAATGGGATTAGCAACATATTTTTTACCGTCTTTATAACATTAGTGAAGAAAATTGAAAGCAAAAAAATGGACCGGTTTCTGAGAAAAAAAATCGTACACTTCGATCGCAAATTGCGCAAAAACACTCTTTTTCAAAAAAAATACTGTACATGACCTTTTTAAAAAGCTAATTCTGTGCAACTGACTTTGTCACAATAATCTCTCTCTCCAACCCTGCAGTTTTAATTTTTTTTAATTTAAAAAAATCGGGGAAGTAATCTACAATGAGGCCTTAACCATTCTTTTAAACGTTCTTTGCGCTATTCATCAACAAAATTTTATCCAAAAATTACGAGATTTTTTTTTAATTTTGAAAATGTCCGAGGGGCTTCATGTAAAGTACGCCCAAAATTAAAATATCGATTTCAAATTCCAACGAATGCGACATCAGCCAGAACGATTGTGGAATATCAATTTTGGGGAAAATGGCTGAATTCATGAGCTAGCGTTGTGCACAGACAGAGGACAGACAGTCATTTTGCCGATTTTTCGGTATGAAGGACCCAATAAATATGAGTTCTGGCTACACCACGTGTTGGAGGATTTTTTTACATTTAACAACTGGATTTATTCACTTCTTCGTTATCAGGGCCCCGCAATAAGACTTTTTGTGATGAAAATGTCCTTTCTGGCGCACGATTACAATATTTTCTCTTCTTAGTAAGGGTGAGATAGTAAAAATAAGTTGAAGTGGATTGACTGGAGTTTTTAGGCTACATAACACCGTTTTGCAAAGTCTTGATCTCTTTTTGCACGTTTTTGTACGTGTTGAAGTTTTTACTGCATGAAAATCCGGACTTTATTAATGAGTGATGAGTAATATTCGGGTGTTATAATTTTACGTAACCTTTGTAGAAGCGAGAAAGTGTGTAAGGGTACAAACATGTAGACAGAGAGTATATAACAGAGACGGCACTCAATGTATATTGGCGAGCTCTTATTTGACCTGGTGGGGGGAACCGACAGAGAGAGTGGGGGACGCCGCCATTCGCGGGCCCCAATAGCGTTGAAGCTTTAAAAATATGCGGGAATACGAATCAGCCAATCACGACCACCCCCTCAAAACGAGTAGCGAAGACGACCCCGGTGTCAAGAGAGTACAGCTCGTTCACTTCCAATATTATATTGACTTTTGAATTTATTTATAAGTACATATGATTTGCAGATTAATTAAGAACAAAATAAATGTTACACTATTTAGGAATTTGAAGGCAGGGAAAGAAATGTAGGATAAACATGCAAAATAAACGAAAGTGATTTCACATTTTAACATTTATTTTCAAATTAAACATGGAATAATACAAAGACATAATACAAAGGCACAAAACACATACATCCAAAAATTGTGAAATATCACTAATTCAACTTTCTGTTGGCTCCCTACATACATATTTAAACCCTGACAATCTATTCAAAAGAAATTATAAAAAGCAGCAAAAACATAGCATAATTCATTGGCATACAGTGATGACAATTAAAAAACACACAGATATATGGATATTGCAATAAGCCTAAAGTGAGTTGCAATGTGAAATGTATAAAATGCACCGTTACCAACAGTAAGAGTTAAACATAGGAAAATACAATTGAGTGATCGACTTGAACTTTTCTAGTCATGACATAC
The DNA here is from genome assembly GCA_031308135.1 of Acheta domesticus. NCBI lineage: Eukaryota > Metazoa > Arthropoda > Insecta > Orthoptera > Gryllidae > Acheta > Acheta domesticus. The sequence continues at coordinate 117,386,677 of JAHLJT010009436.1, forward strand.
AAACATAGATAAGTAAGATCCTATCAATTAATCTCAAAACCCTTTGGCCCAAGATTCAAAGCACTGAAATGAATCAACATACTAAGATTTGTAAATACAAAACGTGTAAATTGAATTCATATACTGTCAATACATTGATATGTAGTAAATATATACTTATGTATTTGCCCACTTGTTACAGTGCAAGCTCTTATTCATGCTCAGATTTATATGGAATGATATACATAATATTAACATAAATATGTACTAATACTGTTCAACTATGACTTACAATACACACAAAAGTTTTTAGTAAAATAATGTCTTAATCGAATGCTTCTCTTGCATAACTAGGATGGACAAATACTGTAGCTTGCAGATTAGCCAGTAAACAAATTTTATACATTTGTGTGGCTGAAAACAAGTTCTTTAATCTTTTTCACACAATTGACCATTTACAAATCTGCGAGTTACCGAGCATTGTTTCAAACATTCCAATGTGGATCAGTGCCTTTTGTTTTAATATTGCTTAGTTCTGGTAAAAACCCCATCCAACATGAGAGGGAAAACTGGAGACAAACTTTAATAATATTTTGTGGAGTGAATTCTGTAAGTTCTATAAATTAGATTAACCATGTACATTTGAACTAAATGTCTTTCTAATCTTTCATGAATAATTTTAAAAGAATATGTAATACATTGCAAATAAAATGTAGACAGGGCTGGGCAGTATTTAAATACATAAAATAGGTGTATTTAAAAAAGAAATACTTAAAATACATGAAGATAATGAGGATAGTTTCTTTTTGTTTGATTTGGCTAGTGAATGGACCTCATTAAAAATAAATAAATAAAAGCTTCTTTCAGCTGTAGAACTTGAGTTCTCTTCATTTTTAAATGACAAATCTAAATTATTAAACGTGATGGACAATTATCAAACAATAATACAAAGTTTATTCTGTATAACACTAGTTTATGTTCATCAGTGCCATTCAACAACCGTTTTCCTGTGCAGGCATTCACAAAGTAAGGGTTTGCTTATGCTTATTTGTAATGTAAATGAAACAAGACCAATGACTTAAGCTCACTATAACTGAGAATTCACTGTATCCGAGTTCACTATCAACAGAGTAGGCTAATTACTAGGGGGTGGATTTGAACGAAATGTAATTCCTTATATTTTCACTTTAGACCAGTACCTTTTAGTATAGATATTCATTTTATGTTATAACTAGAACTGGGAAGCTTATGCAAGCTCTTAGCCCTGAAATATGCATACAAATATGCCCCAAAAATGTTTGGTCATAAAAAGATATTTAACAAGATTACATATTTTTGCCACCCAGAGACAGGGAATATGCAAATTAAAAACAAAGTATCTACTCATTGTACAAACATATTTGAAGCAACAGGAAAGTTCATGCTTTGTATTAATACAAATTTTTTACTTGGAAATTTATGGTTTTGTGTTATTTTAGCGAAGAAGTCGAACAATATGAAAAAACATTCATTTATATGCCAAAAAGCTCTGAAAACACAAGGTATGCAGTATATGCAAATAATTTCTTATTTTATTTCCAATATTTTGCCATGAAACACACATTTTACAATTTCAGGGAAATATGACCATTGACAAAAAACTTGCAATTGCATTAACTTCCCAGCTCTTGTTGTAACAAAAGGAAATGACCCATTTTTATATGCCCTTTTTTGCATTTATCATCGATTTTTACTACCAAGTCACTTTTTACTTCTTTCTGTCATCTTTAAAGTATGTTTTGCTAATTTCATTGAATTTAATACAATTTTAATGGTACTTGCTTCAAGTAATGTTTACAAGATGCAACAAATGTTTTTCACAGAATTTCTGAGCAGCTTATTCAATTTTTGTGCTCAGAAATTGTAATGTCATCCATTACAAGAATGTAATCATCATTGTTTGGTGGATTTCACAATACCTGAAGACAGCCTGGTCCAGTCCAAACCCAAAGTTTGCAAGCTCTGTTCACTTGAATGAAAGGAAAAGTCTAGAGACAAAAAAATTATGTTAAATTAAAATGTGCTCATAACATCCTAAAAGCAAATGTGCAATAACTGTAAACAGTGAATACTTTACCTCTCTCCTCTGGTACACTCTGCAAGAATGCCCTGAGCATCCTGTCAGGTACCTCAGGACATACATCAGAAAAGAGAGTTGGTACTGCGTTACACAGCACTCTCCTAGAGGCACTAATCATGTGTGGTGTAAAATGATCTACGCACACATATTGACCACTAGTTACAGTGCGCCATGAACAGGAAGCCATCAGGACGCCAATTGCTTTCAGCTACTTTATACACCTGAAGTTATATTAAAAAAATTATCAATAATATTATCATCATCTTCTATTTATTCCACAAAAAAATATAGTGATGGTAATAATTTTCACATTTTTATGAATGTATTTCTATCGTACTACTACTACTACTACTACTAATTATAATAATGATAAAAGCATGAACAATATAATTTAATTTTATAAAAATGTAAGATTAACATATCGAGCACATGTGTTAAACACAATAACCTTTCAAACATCGTTGGGGAAAGCAAACAGATTTGGCCTTGCAGCAATTTGGCAACAAACACTGCCTCTGTCGTGGCATTTTGCAGGGAAGAAAAGGGTATCCTCTCCGATCCTCTCAATTGCCTTCAGCCCCTTAATACACCTGAAGTTATATTTAAAAAATTATCAATAATATCGTCTATTTATTCCACAAAAAATATAGTGATGGTAATAGAAATACATTCATAAAAATGTGAAAATTATCGTACTAATAATATTAATAATAATAATTATAAAAGCATGAACAATATAATATTATAAAAATATAAGATTAACATATCGAGCACGTGTTAAACACAATTACCTTTGAACATCGCTGGGAAAAGCAAACAGATTTGGCATCGCCTCTGTCGTGGCATTTTGCAGGGAAGAAACAAAGGGTATCCTCTCCGATCCTCTCAACAAAGGTATCCACAAAAGGGCATTCGTTTTGCACAGCCACTCTTCGTGAAACGGTTCACCAGCGGTTCACCACAATCATAAATTTCAAAACATACAAACAGGAAGTTACGTTCTCTTCGGTAGTTGTCAGAAATGGTCGCTAGAGGGTACTGTTGATCCCAGTAGTCGTACGTAATTTCCGGGCCCGGATATGGCGGACCCAGTCAGGCGTCCCCGGGCGTCCCCACCAGCGTTTATACGAGAAAGTGGTGGGAGGTGTGAAGGTTTCCCTACCCCGTGACGGACCCCTGCATGTAGAACACTGGCACGCCGACGCGTCGCGACGCCAGCATCCGCTGTTGATAAGCAGCGCTGCTCGTCCAGCAAGGGTGGACACACAACATGCTGATTCGAGTGTCGAGATCTGTACTGCGATTTTCTTAACTCTGCCCCTGACAGAAGCAGCTGTTGACGGTTTCATCCAATCGAGAGCTTGCACGTTTTGACGTCACCGTACCATTGTGACGTTACTAGCGACATATAAGCTCCCGATTGGGAGGCAGCGAAGCAGCTGATTCGTGTCAGGGGTAGATTTAAGTAAATCGCATTGTAGCGGCTCTTCCTATTATAGTACTTTATTTCCATGCGTGTGCGAGGTAGAGAGCAGGCTGCAGGCCATGCATGTATCATAGGTAATACCACGAGTTCTTTGGAATTTATCTGAGAATTTCCAAAGTTGGAGTGGTATTTAATAGGACTACGAAATGACCTAATGAAATTACGTCTGAGTTCCAAAATGTGCCAAAAATATGAATATTAATTTACTTTCTTCAATAACCTTTCACATTTTTCTAGTTCTACCATGGCCATCTGCTAATGTAGAAGATGGGCAAGGTTAAACAGTGCGATCGATACATAATCAAAATCAAGATAAACAAATGAAAATACAGACGATGACATGAAATATATGATTTTCTACTCCCGTTATATAATGCTGTCATTGGATGGCTACAACTAGTTGCATAATGCTAGCCATTTCGATTCAGTTTTCATTATGATACAGGTTCTTGACCAATCACAGAGACGCTTACACACCAAGTATTAGCACTTCATTAATCATTGAGAATCGTTGCAGTAAATGTTTCGTTCGAGTGTGTATATTAAAGTTGCATTTAATATTATATGCTGCTTCTCAATTTTAATTTCTTTTATTAGAAGTAATTTTTACGTGAAATAATATTTAAAATAAATTGGATCGTAATTTCACTTTGGTCCTATTTGACTGGCGCAGTGGTAGTTATTACAGACATTTGGGTGACGTTAAGATCTGAACGCAAGTCATTTTGTGTTATTTGCTGCTGCCGTATGGTTGTCCTTAAGAAACCGCCCAATTGTTTAGTTTAAAATATTTAGTGAATGGTAGTTCTTTCTGGTGGTGTTGACGTTTCCAGAAATGAGAGAAAATGCGAAAATGGTGACGTCGGAATATTATTGCCGCAACGTTTGTAGTCCCTCGCAGGCGCTCTGGTAAAACAAAGCCTGCTGCAGGTGTAGGGAACAGAGGTGTCCGCTAGGTGGCCTTGGCTGAATCTTGCATGTCACGGTGTATAAGATATAGGTGTGTCAACTAGCCGCCTTTTGGGCAAAATTTTTGAAGCCAGTTTGAGGCTAGTTCCTCGCTTATCCGTACGGTGCGCACGATCGAATTGGGCATTGATGATGGCGTCTCGCGCATGTAGTATTTCTGGTATTTTCGTTTCAAGAAAGGTATACCGGTCACTGAATAAACGTAATCGTAGAACCGCTAATGTAAATGGAATCTTTTAAGGCCTATTATAAAGTCTGACGGGGGTATTAATTGTTTTAAATGTTTTGTGAAAAAAAAGCGAAATCCATGCATATCTGCAATTATATGATTTAAGTACTAAAGAATGAGGATTTCTGTTTAAAAATATGAATTGGAGCTAAAATAACAACAGAAAACGAAGGGATTCTTGTTACGAAAATCATTTAAACAGTGATTTACTATTAATCATTTGACATTCATGTTGCTCAGCAGTCAACAGGTTTGCTCTTTATTTATTTATTTATTTAGTCAAAAAACAGTAAAAACTGTATATGACGTGTGGGGAAAGAAATTTATCTGCGCACATTTTCTTGAGGGCCAGAATTTTATTTAAAAAAAAAAAAAAAAAAAAAACGAAAACGAAAAAATTAATTTAGAAAATAATTATTTTAGAAAAATAAAGATATTTGAAAAATGTTTTTTCCCGAGTTATAGAAAATCAATTTCAACTGTAAATGAACTACAAGCAAAAGGAGTGCTCAACAAAACGTGCGCACAGTGAAGCTACATTTACGTCCAGAAGCAAAACAAGGGGCCATCTCAGCATTTGCTCAATGGATCAGGGAAACTGGACAAAAACCTGATCGAGATGGGGGTCATTGACCCGGAAGCTGAAGTACATTACTTGTTACAGGCGTATTAATATTTTTTAAATGTATACAATGCAAACATAAACTAATTCATTATATATCTTTGTTTTGTTACATTTACATTTGTTACATTTTGCTCTTCGCAACAGTATATTCATTACTGCCCTCAGTGAAAAACAATGTCAGTGCCAATTATAATTTTCTAGTAGAAATATTTTTTCCTTTTTGACAGATGATCTTATGAAGTGAATTTTGTCTTGTTACTGATGCTTTTGTACACATTTTGCAATTAATAAATTATATGAACTAAAATAATGCATGGGTTCTATGTCACAGATGTACAATCTGCATTAAGAACAAACGCTACATATCTTTAGGGTCCTAACATGAAATTAACAAAATCAATACCTGGTCTCATTCCAATAAAGAAATTCTTCACCAACAGAGTAATTTATTTGTGGAATCATCTATGAAATTCTCTTTTTGCAAACAACACAAGATCTCAAAACCAATTATGATGAATGTAGATCCATGGACTTTAGCACAAGACACCTTTTTCCTTTTATAACATTCAGAGCAGCGCCTCCACTGCATAATTCCAGCTTGTCTGCAGCTTGTAATACATTCTCAACATCAAACAATGTATGTAAAGCTGTACTAAAAGAGGAATTTTCATTATCAAATAAAATATTTAAATTTGAATCTTTAACAAGAATAACCCACAAAATAGAAAAGTAGTTTATTATAATTCAATTTGATTCTTTATTTCAATATTAATAATATTCAATTTATACATATTATTTTCTGAAATAATTACAGTTTACATACTTTCTTCATTTCCTAAATATATTAATGTACATAAATGTCACATAAGTAACTTGTATATAAATTTTACATTTATTGCAGTATTATCATTATTAACATTCATTTGGCTGTACCTAAATTTCAAAATGCTGTTGGATATGTGCAAACCATTCATTGTAAAATTGCTTTGACTATGAATTATGAACTAGAATAATCTACTTTTTAGAAAAGCCTTATGTTATTCTTGTAACTTTTAATGACATCTGGTGACAGGTAGAATATCTTAATTTCTGCTTATGTAGGGCTTTTCTTACACAGAGTATTATGAGTAATGATTGTGTTATTGTCTATTTGTAGTGCTGTGGTGGTGAATAGAAGTGGGCCATGTTGTGTTTCAATTGATAACATTAGGGTTCTGGGTATTGATAAACATGGGAAGGCAAGAATTTTAAATGATTGAAAGAATTTTTTATGCCAGACTCATGATCCAATTTGTGCTATGGTTGTAACAAATTGTTTTTGTAGTTTTAACATTTCTTTCACCTGAAATTTACTTGCATTTCTCCACAAGCCTAGATTTTACTGTGTTTCCATACTATTTCCGAAACGGTTTATACGGTTTTCAATTATCTGAATTGTATTCTCACTATTAACTTCTATGAAAACCTAACAACCACTTAATTTCACTTCCATTTAGATGGCTTCAAAAACATAAAATTAATTTCAAAAACCAAATATGAAAGTCTTCATCCTTTTTAGAATCGCTGCACAGAATGTCACCACCATGAATAAACCATGTTCTTACTACTTTATATGCAGAACCTCATGTCTATATTGATATAACATCAGTTGCCTTTTTATAATCACATCTTGTCAACAATATGTGCAAAAAATACACATTCTCTGGTTCACATTTCACAATCATATCCTATGAGCTTTGAAGAAGACTAACCATTTGTTTATTCTCAAATATTTTTTCAAATATCAATAAGTTTGTCTGACACCCTTTGGATACATTTAATGAATCTTCTTCAAGAATTACAGTTGCTTCCATCAACATTTTTCATAATTACCTTCTGAAAATGAAAAAGTTTTAAAAATATATTTTTAATTGTTAGGTGGTAAATAACATTTCATGAAATTTGTAATTTCATATAATCAGAAAAAATCAATAATTAATTATAATTAAAAAATAGAAGAAAATAAACAACATACACATTCACTATATCAATAAAGTTCAGTATGAGGATTACAGTCGTCAGATATGTTTGGTGAACAGGCGTGATGTTTCAATGGCAGTATCTGTGTCTTTGCCCAAGATATCCACTAAAAGTTCAACAAAATTAAACAAGAATGAAAAATAATATGATAAACGAATAAATTCTTACATTAATTAATCTTAAAAATTACCATTTTGATTATAAGAAATTTTGTCTTCAGGTCTGGTCTGTAAATCATATCCTCTGCAAGTAACCTTTTTTTTTTAAAAATACTATTGAAAACGCATATCAAATGCATGTTTACCATTTTAAACATTCCTAGAAACATCACAAAAATCTGTTTGGATTATCTTTCATTTTTAGTTTTTTTGGCATACAAATTCTACAAACTTTGCACTAATTTAGAGCAAATGTTAATTTACATATTATTGATTGCACAATTTAACTCCTGGATTTTTTCCGAATTGTTGTGTAAATACTAACTACACTATTGGTTGATTATATCACAGTATTGATTGTATATGATTTTACAATGCTTGTGTATCTATTTGATAATTAACTTATAGTCTAAGGTGAATAAGTAGTATATGTACTTACCACATTTCGCTTAACATTGTCATTGTTGAAATTCTTGACGCAATATCATCATTGTCATTTAATTTTCTCCTTTTCTGGGGAAAATGTCAACCTATTTCTTTTTATATCTTGATTTTCGACTCACTTTGGAAACTTCTAAATTTACTTCATACTCCGGAATAAAGTTTTTACTACGAAGAGATCAGTCAAGCCTACTGTTCATCGTGCTATCAATAGAAGCCATCTTGTCCCAACAAAAATGCCCAAGTCGTTCGCAGCGCTTATATAGCGCGAGCTGTGAGAACTAGCCTCACATTAGCTTCAGTTTTGGACAATAATCATCAGTCTCCTACAGACTGACAAGCTGTGGCGGCGGTCACAGTGCAGCCGATTTTGGCCGAAATTTTGGTCGTCCGACGTCGGGCGTTTTCGTCCGATTTGCCCGATTCGTTCAAACACGTGCTAGTAAACGGAAATGGTCATAGTAGAGTCCCTAGATACAGAGTCCCTAGATACATCTGTATCTAGGGACTCTAGGTCATAGTGCACCCGAACGACCTCTTCCGACGGCGTCCGAAAACATCGAATATCTGTTTCGTTTGGATTTCTCGGTTCCAGTCGCCCGAAAACAGCTGAGGGGAACACGTGGACGCCAATTTCAGGAATTCTTCCAGTGTTGCTTATATATTTTCACGTTCATACTATTTTCAATGTTTTGATAACTGCAATGTATATTTAATTATTTATTTTATCAATGAAAAAATTCATTCATCATGAAAGAAAATGGTGGTAGTCTTTTAGATGCTTTGGTTGTTAATGCCAACCCCCATGCAAAGGTTTAACTCTTCATTGCACCGCTTTGCACATATGCAAAGCCATTTTTGGAAGTGATTTACGGTTATATTTCTGTATTATAAGCTTTTGATGTATTCGGAAAGGGTTTATTTACCATTAGGTTCATTGGGTACTCGACAATTTGAGCATAAGTAGTCTTTTTCAGGTGAGTGTTCACTCCGGGAGTGCTTGTCGCCCTACTTTGATTTTTTTTTTTTTTGTGGTTTATTACTTTAGTTGAATGAGGATTTTTGTGGTTTAAAAGTGAAGTTTTTTGTAAGAATTGAATTATTTGGAATCTAGTTTCTGTTTATAGTTGTAATTTTAAAGAGGGATTTTTGGACTTTGCATATCTGCAAAGGTTCACGTGAATTTGCATTGAGCTTCCAGTGGTCGCGTTTTTGTACTGAGAACACTCGATGAGATTGTTGCTCTTGGCCAACCTTTCGAGAAGATATCTTTCGTGAGATCGTGCTATTCTTGTCTTATCGCTTTCACTGAAATCTGGAAGCCTGGCCGCTTCCTTGTTACCGACAATGTACGTTTTTGCCTGATGATAAGTAAATGGTATAAGGAGTACAAAGCTTTTGTGCCGAGTATAAAGCTCGATAAGTTATATTAATATTCTTCGCTGCCATACTTGTTTTTTACGCGGGTGCTTCCAGGTGCTTCTCTCAAACGTTCTGCAAATGTTCTGTGGAATTATGGGAGTATTCGGACGGATTTCGGATGCAACATTCGGGTGCTTTTCGGATGAAACACGACCGATTTCGCTCGGGGTCGTCCGGCAGCGAACGACCGATACTTCGGCTGCACTGTGACCGCCGACCGTCGTAGAAAAAGTATCGTATGAAACTCGATGTAATGGGTATTAATACACTCGTGTGAAGTTTACGATACTCGCTCGCGTCGTAATTTCACACTCGTGTATTAATACCCATCATTACATCATCGTTTCATAATGTACTATTATTTTCTTCAAAGTAACAAACTTTTGATGTAACAAACATTAAAATTTAAAGTAACAAACATATTCTTGCAGTTGAAAATAAATGAATGAAACACGCACATTTTAAAATTAAATGTTGAAGGAACTTCTTTATTTTCATTCACAATCGTGTTGGATTCTGAAACAGATGTGTTTGATGATGAATGTGTTTGTCTTTATTTATGATTACCGAATGGTGTTGCTCATTGATTTTCAGGTACTGGTTCAATGATAATGTAGCATCGTCTCTTGCATTGTTTCAGTAATATACATCCCTTATGCGGCTCTCACACGCAACCAATTTTTATAAATGTCTCTCGTGAAAGTAATTCCATCGAAACATGACGAATTGCAGGTTTGACTTTAAAACAATGAAGGATTTGTCAAAAAACGCATCTAAAGATTAATGTCAAATATACTTTATATTCTTCTGGAGCTTTACAAGTTATTTCGTTGATTTTGTCGTCAGACACGTCACCGAATCTCGCCCTGTTATTACTACTGAAAAAACTGAAAGCGATGTTAAAATTAAAGAGGTTATATTAAACATACGTGGTTTATTGCACACAGCCGGCTCCTAAGATACGTGAGTCGGAGCCTGTAATTGGCTTGTAGGAATCAGAGATAAGAAACATAGGCGACACACAACTCTGATTCGGGCATATTATTTGTATTGTTAAACACTATTGGTTATAATTTCACGAGTGGAATAGTCGATATTATTTCCAGTGACAGCCAAGAAGAAAAAGCACTGTTTTTGTGAATAACAGTGAATCAAAATATGTAACCAGAGAATAGTAGTGCGCTTTTCGACAATAATATTCAAAACAGCGATTAATCTATTTCGTTCATGTTTGTCCGTGTCATAAGTAACCAGTGCTAATCAAGTATATATTCAAATTAAACCTATCCCTGATGTATATCCCCATTTGATAATCACTTTTGTTTACCTTTTTCACTCCGCTGTAATCACTTTGTTTAAGATAACGATAGCAATTGTTTTAGGTCCATAATAGGTTGTGCGCATTAAGATAATATTAAAATGTGGGTTTTGGTGTTTCAAACTCTGAAATAGAATCTATTATTAAAGATTCAGTGCCGAAAAATACCGAAAGCAATCAAGTGTGTGGAAGCCATTTCAAGAATTTGTGAAGAACGAAAACACAGATGGACAGCACAAACAAAAAATGAAGAAATTACACATATTTTAGGCAATTAATATGCAACTAGTGGTGCTACAGAATGGCACAGACTTTCCCGTATTAGTTTTCTATTTCCTTGGGTCTGGGCTAGCTACTCGTAATTGCCACATACTCGTTTTTCATTCAAATTTTTGCAGTTTTCCAAAATTCGCAGGTAACCGTGAAAATCGGACCTATGCCACCTTAATAAGTGTATTTTACTCTGTTCTTACAAGAAATTTAAAGAAAACATTTGGAGTTGTTTTTGAGAAAATGTTGAAACTGTTCGGGGAGCTTCATGTAAAGTACCCCACATTTTATGGAATCTTTTTCAAAATATCAAAGCTTTGACTCGAACAAAATCGACCAGGGAATATCCATTTTGGAAGAAATAGAACGTATGGTTTAAGCGCTAGCAGTGTTCACGGACGGACGGACCCCTTTCATTTGTTTTTTCAGTATCAAGGACCCACAAAAGAGGGGTTCTGGATACACCACGTGTTAGGCGATTTTTCCCCCTTAATTTAGCAACAGGATTTATCCATTTTTTCGTTCTCACTGCCCGGCAACGAATATTTTTTTGGCGAAAATACGCCATTTTTTTCGAGCAGCATTACATAACTTTCCCTATACTACGTATATTACTCCGTATATACGTACGTATACGGGAAAGTAAAAATTGAGTACAAAGAATAGGCAATCAAAACTATGTGAAACGTTACAACCAAAATTATTCAGGAAAATACTTTAATGAGCACACACGTGTGTTGAATCCATTCGAAATGAGCTGAATATGTTTCACCTATTCCGGTAGCAATTTTGAGTAATATTTCTATTTTTCGTAATTCCTGTGTTTAAAATTATCCATTCGATTCATGTAATGTCTGACTCGTGAAATAGTCATACTAAATATCACTGGAAATGCTGCGATATTACTTATGATAAAGATATGTTATTTTACGAGAATCATGAAGTTTCATGTGTGTTTTACAAAACACTATTATTGATAAATAAAGATCTCATAACTCTCCGAATAACATTATTCAATTGGATTCACGTAACATTACAAGGCAATGTACAGAACGGCATTCCACTTCATCATACTATGGAAGATACAATTTTTACTTTCCCGTATACGTACGTAGATGCCCCATCATAGATGCCTCATCATCATCATCATCATACGTACGTAGATGCCCCATACATAGTCAACTACATGAAGGAGAATACAGTAATACATTCCAAATAGTCACTGAGCGGGATGAATTAACCACTACCGAGTTTACCCAAGAAGAAGTGGCTAAGAGACTTGCCCTCAGTGCCAATACCGCCCCAGGGGGAGACCGAATTTCCTACGGGCATCTCAAACAGATAGATCCAGATGCCAAGTTACTTACCCCACTGCTCAATGTAATTAGAAAGTCAGGCAAAGTACCCAGTGAATGGAAACAATCACGCACGATCCTAATCCACAAAGGTGGAAATGAAAACGATCCCTCTAACTGGCGCCCCATTGCTCTCACGGCAACAATCTACAAACTTTATACCGGATTATGGGCTGCCCGTCTCACGCGATGGATGCCCTTGCAAACAATGCCCTTGCGAAGACACAAAAAGGCTTCCGCCCCTTTGATGGTGTGCTGGAGCAGAACTACATGCTCAGCAGGGAGCTCCTACGCGCCACAACTGGACGGACCAGCCTAAGCCTGGCACTCTTAGACATTGCAAACGCCTTCGGCTCTGTCCCGCATGCGGCAATTGGAGCCGCTCTGGAGGCAGTAGGGGTCGGTGGTGCCTTCACGGAAATAGTAACTGAACTATACGATGGCACCACCACCCGAATAATGACACCAGAGGGACTATCAGACCCTATACCAATTAGGTGCGGCATCAGACAAGGGTGCCCCCTAAGTGGGCTTCTTTTTAACCTCGTTATAGATCCCGTACTACAAAAACTAGAAGAACAAGCAGTTGACACTGCCCCCCCCCAGTTTTAGCTTATGCGGACGACCTGGCTGTCATGGCCGGATGGTGTGCTGGAGCAGAACTACATGCTCAGCAGGGAGCTCCTACGCGCCACAACTGGACGGACCAGCCTAAGCCTGGTACTCTTAGACATTGCAAACGCCTTCGGCTCTGTCCCGCATGCGGCAATTGGAGCCGCTCCAATCTGGAAATCCGCTGGAAAATCTCCAAATAAGACTAGATCTCACTAATTACACACTTAAGACATTAGGACTCAGACTAAAGCCTCAAAAATGTCGCACACTGTGCATAAAAAGGAGGCGTGAACTTGAAGCTACATTAAAACTTGAAGACACCCCCATACCCCGCATGACTGAGGGGGAAGCCGTTAAATACCTTGGAAAGCCAGTAGGATTCAATCTAGTAGAGTCCTGGGAGGGGTTGAACGAGCAGGTCCGATTATTAGATAAATTAGCTCCGGGACCATCAAAAGTCGACGCGCTGGTACAGTTTGTACAGCCAGCCACCGTCTTTCCCCTCAGGCTAGGCCGCTATACAATTTCAATGCTCCGGCAATACGACAAGACTGTCCGAAGTAGGGCTAGACAGTTCTTGTCCCTCAGCCATGGCTCCTCCACCGCCTTCCTGTATGCCGGCAGGGAGGACAGTGGAATCGGACTATTAGAGGCGTCCACTGAAGCGGACGTGTGGTCAGTTGACAGCGCATATAAGTTGCTAACAAGCCCCGACCCGATGGTACGAACGTCAGCGATGACAGACCTTCAGATGGAAGCCGCATACTGTCAGCATGTGGGTGCCGAAGACGCTGATATATATACGTACCTCTCGGGGGCTCCGAACGACCGTAGTGCGCCTGGTAGATCGACCTTCACCCGAGCCCGCCAAGCCTCGCGACGGCTTGGGCTATTATGGCGCCCACCCAGGACTGAGGAGGACGGAGGTCTCCCATACATCGAGCTGCCGCGAGAATTCACCATCCGCAAACAGTCGCGCCGCGCCACTGCGAAGCGGCGCGGTGACGCGCTGAATGCGGGGGCGGATGAGGAGGAGGACGACGACGACGGAGAGCTACAAATCGACGGCGCAGAACAAGAGGAATGGTTCGCCGACATCCGGATTCCGTGGGACTTTCTCACGGGCCCTTCCATTGACCCGTCTCCCCCTGACGCCCTGGACCCTGCTATGAACGGGGAGCCTCCCATACTGCCTTTTGCAGCCGGCAGCACCGCCCCGGAGCAGACGTGCGTCGGTGACCCTCCCGATGCTACCTGCGGCGACGCCCCGGAGAGAACGTGCACGGTGGACCTACCTGACGCAAACCGCTGCAGCGGCCCGACCCGAGACGTAGACGCCCCGGAGCAGGAGCGTCTGTCGCAAGCAGCTGATGGCACCGCCCCGGACCGGAGCGCGAACGCTGAGGTGGCCGTGCCCATCACAGCGGAGAACACTGACCCAACCGGCATGATAGGCACCACGGCCCTGCCCGCTCATGACCCAATTCAGCCCGAGACGAATGAGGATGGAGTCATCCCCCTCCCCAACTTGACGGCAGCCCCAGCAGAAGTAATACGTAAGTGGAAGTACAGAGGAGTTAGAACAATTTCTCGCAACAGTCATTGGTACCAACGGTGAGGAAGAAGAAGAAGACGCTCCCGCCCGGGTCAATCTAAAGTCGCGCCATCTATTAGTTAAACTAATACGTTCGTTGATCCATAAAGCACATGCGAAAAGGTGGCGGGAGCAGGAGCTGCAGGGCATCTATGCCTCGGCAACCATGGGCGTAGGCCGTGAGTCCACTTATTACCTCCGCTCGGGCGAAAATATGAGGCCGCCCGTATACAAATTCATACACGCCGCGCGCCTCAACAGCTCAAAGAAGTTAAATTTCCAACCTCAGAAAGAGAAAGTAAACAGAATATGCCGTCGCGGCTGCAAGCAGAAAAACAATCCAGAAATACCTGCTGCAGAGACGATCGGACATGTCATATCCGAATGCCTGACACACAATGCCATCCTGCAGCTGCGGCACAACCGCGTGCTAATGCACCTTAAAAACGCGGCCGTAGCGAACGGATGGTCTGTGCTGTATGAAGACCAGGCTGTAGGAGGCCGGCGACGCCCGGACCTGATAATGGTCCGGGGCCATCAAGCTGTCTGTATCGATGCCGCCGTGAAGACAGCGACCATTGGGAAGCTTGAAGAGAAGTATGCAGAAAAGGCCGCCAAATATCAAGAAGAAGTGCGCCCCGTTCTATTAGCCAGAAACTTCAGGGAGGTCGAGTTCCTACCACTTGTAGTAGGAGCCCTGGGTGAGTGGTGCCCAAATAGGCGGTACTAAATAAATTACTAAAGACCAGCGCGATCAAACACACTAGAGAGCGCATTATCGCCGAATCGATCAATGGTAGTGCCGCCTGCTATTACAAGCACACCGCCCAAGTAGACCTGGTCCCTGCCGAGTACCGCCGTGTGTGTAAATAAATAAAGCGGTGCCCGGCGGGGGCCGCCTCGGCCGATGCCCGATCAGCTGGCGGAGGCCAATCCGCACCTGAAGACTCCCGCGCCACCACTCGGAGCCCCTCGATGCCCTACACCCTGTCAAAGAAGATAGTGAAGTGATTGAGCAGATAAAATGTAAATAGTGTAAATAGTAATCAGTGCACAACAAGGACGTGACAGTGACACCTGTGCTTAGAGTTAGGCCATTTCAGCTACAATTTCGCTAAGATAAAAGCAATAAGGACGTGACAGAGTCGCCTATGAAGTAAGTTTAATTAGATGTAGGTTGTTGAAGTAAAAGAGAGGAAAATCCTCAGACCACTATAAATAACACAAGAAAGGTCAAAACAATCCTGAACTCTCCAACCAACCAATGTATATACTATGTATATACTATGTAGTGCTATGTATATACTATGTGCAATGTGCAATGTATATACTATGTAGTGGAAAACTACCACCATGTATAAAAATTGTTCTGTTGACAATAAACGCTACTTAAACACGGAGTGATATACGTATTATAGCGAAAGTTATGTAATGCTGCGCGACAAAATGGCGAATTTTCGGTGGAAAAAAATTCATTGCTGGGCCGTAATAACGGAAAAGTGGATAAAACCAGTTGCTAAATTAAGAAAAAAAATTCTCCTAACACGTGGTGTAGCCAGAAACCCTGTTTTGTGGGTCCGTGATACCGAAAAAACAATTGAAAGGAAAACGTCCGTCCGTCCGTCCGTCCGTCCGTCCGTCCGTCCGTCCGTCCGTCCGTCCGTCTGTCTGTCTGTCCTGTGAACTGCTGGTGTCTAAACCATACGTACGATTTCTTCCAAAATGAATATTCCCCAGTCGATCTGGTTATAGTCGAAGCTTTGAGATTTTGAAAAAGATTCTGTAAAATTTGGGGGTACTTTACATGAAGCCCATCCGGACATTTTCAAAATTTTATCAAAAACGGTTCCAATTTTTTTTAAATTTCTTATAAGAATAGAGTAAAATACACTTATTAAGGTGACATAGGTCCTATTTTCAGAGATAACTCTGACTTTTCGAAATTTGCAAAAGTTTGATTTTTTTCGGCGTCTTCCTCCAACTGAAACATTGAAAATAAATATTTTTCCTTCACGTGAAATTTGTTCTCTAGGGCGAGTTGTTTCATTCAGATCATGTACATTGTTTTGAAAATTTTAGTAGTTTTCATGCAATATTGCGTGCAATATGTACAATTTTTTTAAAAATTACAAAAAGCAAGATTTTCTCAAAAAGGCTCCAAATTTTTCTGTCAATTTTTGATAGGGATAGTGCCTAATGTATTCTCTGAGATCAAATAGACGCCATAGTACTCCATTCTTTTGTTTTTGTTTTGTTTTTTCAAAAATTGCAAAAATGTATTTTTTTTAATTGTCTCTCACGTCGTTAATATTTGCACTAGCGACGATTTGTTTACATTATTTTATTTATGAGTATACGTGCTTTTAATAATGTCAAATAAAGTATCACGAAAATTGAATAATGTTTTGTGAAAACTAGCTGAAAATTCCGCATTTTCAGAAACGCTCAAATGTCATTTTCTTAAAAATGTCTCCATTTTTTTTTCAAAGTTTCGAATGCATAGTGCTAATTGCACTATTTAATATGGCGTAAAGTTCACTTTGGGGTATTTTTTTTGTTTTTTCAAAAATTACACAAATGAAATTTTTTTGAAAGATTTGTCACACCTTTATTATGCACATTGCACATTTTCAGCGATTTGTAAACACTATTGTATTCGTGAGTTAATGTGCTTTAAATGCATCAAATGAAGTTTTCGAAATCACAAATGATTCCTGTGAAAAAGAGCTTCAATTTTCACATTTACAGTAGCGCTTACACGCCATTTTCTTAACAACGGGTCCAAATTTTTCAAAGAAAATCGTCATTCAGGAGAAGGTTTTTCTGTTCTTTAACATTTTAGAGTAATATTTCCTTTCCACTATTAGGAAGCCGAAAATTGAAAAAAATTCAAAAAATGTAGTGTGGTGGCGATAGATGCAAACAGTGTGTCATGTCCGAATAGCTAGCCGAAACCAAACGAAATAGAAAACTATTACGGGGAAGTCTGTACCATTCTGTAGCACCAATAATTTACGTTCAATCTTATACCTCAATTTTTCATTCCTTGGCCACGCGATCGGTTGGTAGTAATTAAGCGAGAAATTAAACAAGAAAAAAACTTTTTCGCACAATCTTATAACAGGGAAATGATTGTGACCACACCATGTTATTCTAAAATTCAGTTGCGATCATTGTATCTAAGGAGTACTGTGCGACTGTTCGTATCTCTGGAGAAACCCTCCGAAATATTAAGTACAATGGCAAATTTAAACGCGAAAACATAAACAAAACGCTGCATTTATTTATTTGTTCTATTTTATAAATAATTTTTGTTTTAAGCGGTTCATATTTCAGTATCAAGATAACCATTTTTCAATTACGGACGTAGATGTCAAATTGTAAGTTTATTTTAGAGTCAAGTATACGTAATACTGAAAATTATATATTAGGCCACTTTTATGTATATTAATTATTAAGTATAATTAATTATTTTAAATCAATGTAGATTTTAGTTTAAAATAGCTTCAAAATAAAGTGATTACTACTTGGCACAAAGTATCCTCAATGAGGAAATGAAGCCTTTTTTTCGTAAGTTTTCAATTTTTTAAAAAATATTTTGAGTTAAATCTAAAAGTTGTAATTTTTACTGAAGTTTGGTATGATAGCAGTCTAGCATGTGTGCAATTTTAAGATTTTTATCTGGTCCCCTAACAGAGATATTACAGTTCAAAATTGGGAAAAATCCAAAATTCCAATTTTCAAGAGGATGTAATGTTCAAGGGGTTCGTTATGTACCAATGATATTTAAAAAAAAGTAACTATACTGTTGTGTGTAAAAGCTCAGAAAAAATTAAGGCTTAGATTCTATTACTTCTTTGAAAAATTACTCTCTGAAAATCGAATTTCGTTCATTCGCGTTCCATAGATTTGGTTGCAAATATTTCCCAAATAAAAACATAGAAAATAGGTAAATAATATTTGGATTTGCAGGCCAGAGTATGCTGAATCGAATCCTTTTTATTCTAGAATGCTAGAACAACGTAGAGCTGAGCAATTTAGGAAAGAGTAAATGTGTGCGAACGGGAAAAATGGCGCACGGAGCGAAACAAAAATGGCTGCCATTTGTAAACTAGGTACAATAAAAAAAGTTAAAGATGGTTTTGAATAGCCAAAACATAAGGAAATTTATGTACAAAATATGAAATTTTTTGGAGATGGTCGAGCGACCAGTGCTGGATCACTTAAAATGGATTGATCCAACACTATTGTATTTGTGAGTGTATGTGCTTAAACTAACTTCAAATGAAGTTTTTAGAAAACTCAAAAATTTTCTGTGAAAAGGAACTTCAAATTTTGCATTTTTAGTAGCGCTTAAACGACATTTTCTTAAAAACGAAAATGGGTTTGTAAAACTATGTAATAGCTACAGTTTAAGATGTAATCTTAAGATGTACATCTTACACCGTGACCCAAACCGATCGTGCGGACAAGTGAAACTAGCTTCAGAAAATTTGCCCCAAAGGCGGCTAGTTGACACACCTATATATCATACACCGTGCCCTAAACTCAGGATCATAGACATATTCCTCCATGGACATATAGTGCTGCCACTGTTTCTTACACTGTGGAGTGAACACACCTATATTTCTTACACCGTGTTCTATGCTACGGATCAAAGGCCCGCAAGGGTATTAACAATGCCGTTATGTGATTTGTTTCAGGTTCATAAACACACAGCAATGAACTAGTAAACCATAAATAATATTTGATTCACTCTTTGTATATCACTTTGACGCTCTCCAGGACTAGCTCACCTGAAAGCGGTTTCTATTTTGTGCCACCCCATTATTTAAGTGGGAGGCCTTGCTCCACATTGGAATCAATGGCTTCATTATTCCATTACAGTATCAAAATGGCGTTTATATAATGTTATTCATCGCTTTTATCCTTAAAAAATAATACTTCGGAGTCCTTTTTGAGAAATTGTTTTTAAAATTTTCCGTATTTCACCCAAAATTGGTCGACAATTCGTAATATTTTCAATACAATGTACATGACATTAAATAAAGAACTAGTTGGAGAAAACATTTATTTTTATGATAAAGTCTTCAATATTTTAGTTGTTGGAAGGCAGTAAAAAAAATTTGAATTTTTGCAATTGAAAATTCAGCAAATGCAACGAAAATGAAATATATGTATTTTTATGAGTTTTTGTGCTATTCGTGAAAAAATTAAACAAAACCTTTGGAACCATATTTGAGAAAAGGTGTGTTATTTTTAAGAAAATGTAAGTCAACTTCGCCAGGTTTTAGCTCACCAGGCAAGTTCTTATTTGTGAGCGACCCACCGGAGAGTAGGAGGCTTTTGCCCTGGATAGGGATGTTATAGCTTTAATAATACTAATACTACTACTACTACTACTAATAAAACTAAAACTAATAATAATAATAATGATGATGTTGAGACTTCACATAACGTATCCCCAAAATTTAAATATCCTTTTCTCATTCCAATGTCTCGTACAGTCACTCGAATCCCGCATGTGACAGAGTTTCCTGGATGGTCTCCAGACATCTGCCCGCTAGATCGTTTTTACTTTCCCGTATACGTACGTATACACGGAGTGATATACGTAGTATAGGGAAAGTTATGTAATGCTGCGCGAAAAAATGGCCAATTTTCGGCGGAAAAAAATTAATTGCCGGGCTGTGAAAACGAATAAGTGGATAAAACCAGTTGCTAAATTAAGAAAAAAAAATCCTCTATCTCGTGGTGTGGTCAAAATCCATGATTTGTTGCTTCTTTATACTTAAAAATCGATTGACGGCATTCCGTCCGTCTGTCCGTCCGTCCGTCTGTCCGTCTGTCCGTCTGTCCGTCTGTCCGTCTGTCCGTCTGTCCGTCTGTGGTCAACGCTAGCGCCTAAACCGTTCGGTCGATTTTCTTCAAAATTGATATTCCCCAGTCGATCTGATTCTAGTCAAAGTTTTGTGATTTTGAAAAAGATTCTTTAAAATTTGGGGGTACTTTATATGAAGCCCCCCGGGGGTTTTCAAAAGTTTCTCAAAAACGGCTCCAAATTTTTTCTTTAAATTTCTTGTATGAATAGAGTAAAATACACTGTTTAACATGGCATAGGTCCGATTTTCACGTACAGCTCTGAATTTTCGAAAATTGTGAAAGTTTGAATTTTTTTCGGCGTCTTTCTCCAACTACAAAATTGAATATAGAGATTTTTTCTTCAAATAAAATTTAGTTCTGCATATTGAGTTCTTTAATAAAGGTCATGTAAATGTTTTTCACAATTTTGGTAGTTTTCGTGCAATATTGCGTGCAATATGTGCAATTTTAAAAAATTACAAAAACAAAATTTTCTCAAAAACGGCTCTAAATTTTTTCTTTAAACGTTTGGTAGGGATAGTGGTAAATGTACTCTATCAATGACGTAAAAGCCATTTTGGTCTATCGGTTGGTTTTTTCAAAAATTACAAAAATGTAATTTTTTTACTTGTACTCTCACGTCGTTAATATTTACATTATCTGTGATTTTTTCACATTATTATATTTACGAGTATATATGCTTTAAATAATGTCAAGTAAAGTTTCTCGAAAACAGTACCATTTTCTGTGAAAAGTAGCTTAAATTTCGGCATTTTCAGAAATGCTCAAACGTCATTTTCTCGTATATGGCTGCAATTTTTTTCTTGAAACTTTTGTAACGGATAGTGCTAATTACACTTATTAGTACAGTGTGAAGTTTATTTTGAGTTTTTTTTGTTTTTTTCAAAAATTATATAAATGTAAATTTTTTGAAAGATCTCTCACATCTTTAATATGCACATTATCCGCAATTTGTAAAGATGATTATATTTGTGAGTGTAAGTGCTTCAAATAACTTCAAATAAAGTATTTTGAAAACTCAAAAATTTCTGTGAAAATGAGCTTCAAATTTCGCATTTTTAGTAGCGCTAAAACGCCATTTTCTCTTACACGGCACATAATTTTTAAAAGAAAATTTCCATTTACGGCTAGGTTTTTGTGTTCTTTAATATTCTAAAATTAATGTTTCTGTTCTACCAATAGGAAACCGAAAAATTAAGAAAATGACAAAAAAATGTACTTTTGGCGATGATAGATGGTAGCTGGCAAGAAAGAGTATGTGGCAATTCCGAATAGCTAGCGAAGACCCAGGAAAATAGAAAACTAAGACGGGAAAATCTGTGCCATTCTGTTTCTGTTTTTTGACAAATAAATAAATAAAATAAATACTGTCATGCTTAATTTTTTCAAAATAGGAGTAGTTTTTCTTTAATTTTGTGACAAACGTAATAGGCCGCTGTAAATTTACTGCGCTTCGGACAGCTGGATGCGTCGTAAATTAGAATGTGCAATTTTGTATATTATTTCTTTCTTCGCTTCTTACATTCGAACTTTGTTATAGACTTACACATTAATATTTTAGAAATTGTTTATTTTGAAATATTTGAAATAAGTAAAAAGAATTAATAGCTCTCAGAATAGCGACAATGCAGGGTCTGCAACAATGGAATTCACTTTGCGCTCGCGAATATCTGTGAATTAGTGTCATTGTTGTGACCTAATGGAGCTGTATGACAAGGAGTTATAATTGTCTAATTTATGTTGATATTTGCAGGCAAATATTTAGTTTTGCACCAAATGCTGTACCATTTGTAGTGAGTAGAGAATTTGTTGCATGGTTTTAAAATACTCTTCCCTAATCATGGCCCAATGGAAGGCATTTCTATATTTCCAGGTATCAGGCTTCTTTTTCCAATACAGGGTTACAAAACTTTTGCATTCTATTTTTGTGAAGTTGTAGAATTCACATAGTTCTGACAACACTGCAATGGAAATAGTGAGTTCCAAGCGAAGATGTTAGTAGCGCATAAAGTGCAATATTACAGTACTACTTAGCTGTTTCCTCTAATACGGGAAAGTAAGTGCTGTTGTAGCACCACTAGTTTTTATAAAACACAGTGAAAGATGGTGTACCTTCGTAAACCACGTGATCTGGACACACTTTGGGATGTGATTTAAGATGTGTGTACAGAAAAACCATTGGACACGTGTGAAGTACGGAATCAGCAGTGACTCGTACCTGGAAACGTATCGACGCTGATAGCCACTAGTTTGAAAATTTAATTTAACCAAAAAGTATAGAACCGTAGGGCAAATTGGACCTTAAATTTAGTTTTCCCAAAACATTAACCTTGAAGGCTGGAAAATAAATTTGCTGTGACAGTTCAAAACGTTTGTATCTTTTTCTTAGCAGCTTGTATTTAGAATGAATTGCGAAAAAATTTAAACACATTTTCTTTGTTTTTGTTACAGCTCTTGAAATGGTAGCTCCTAGCAAACGTGTAATGGCTGGAATTCCTTGTCAATTGTTTTTCACAGCTGGCTACATCTTTGTGACTGCATTTTCTTATTTTATCAATGACTGGCGGTTGTTACAAGTTGCATTCACTATGCCAGCTCTTTTCTTTCTCAGCTACTGGTGGTGAGTAGGCCTATTTTTTGCGACAAAACATTATATGGACATTGATCGTTTACAAAACATACAATTACATGGATAATCTCCTAGGATAATACCAGAATCAGCTCGTTGGCTACTTTCCAATGGTCGAGAAGAAGAAGGTAAAGCAGTTATTTTGAAAGCAGCGAGGAAAAATCAGGTTGTTATTCCCAAAGATGTAATCAATAGTCTGATGCAAAAAGAAGATAACAATGGAAATATTTTTCCGCAAGGAAAGATTAAAAAACCATCGTTTCTGGATCTTGTGAAGTATCCAGTGCTTCGGAGGCGTGCTTTTTATATATTCTTTATCTGGTAATTGTAAATGTTTGAATGTGCCGTAATCAAATCATTATATGTAATTACTCGTAATATATTAATGTGACAATACCTCCAAACAGGTTTGTGAACAACAGCACGTACTATGGCTTGTCTTGGAGTACTTCCGATTTAGGTGGTAATAATTATCTTAACTTTCTGATTTCTGGAGCAGTTGAAATACCAGCTTACATATTTCTATTGCTGACGCTCAACCGCTGGGGTCGAAAATCAATTTTGTGCGGCAGTATGCTAGCTGGAGGTGCAGCTTTATTACTGACAATTGTTGTTCCCACAGGTAGGGAAAATGTGTTCAAGATTTACTTCAACAAGAATCTAATTGTATAACATTATCCTATTACACATTACTAGTTGAATCGCGGCGCCGATGACAGGCGTCGCCGACGCTGTAAACTGTTTTAAAAGTATGTTCATGTGTTGAAAATTTCTTTCATACTTAATTCCCTTAACGCGTCGCTTTGTTCAAATATGTTCTTTGAGTATCTGGCATTGGACTTACCAATTAATCGTAGTATCTGTTATCGTTATACTCCCGTTCAAAAATTCCCAACACTCCACAACAAATGGCATTGTATATTAACTCCAAACGGGATATGAATTGGTAATATTGCAATTTCAAAATTATAATCGCTGTAAAAAATACTTACAGGTATATGAATGATGCGACAGCACAGTTATATTTTTTATTTACATTTTGTTTTCTAATATGAACGTAAATGAGCACCTGTAAGCTGTTGTTCTACGTTATTCTCTAATGCTAATATAAGATCATTCACCATCAGTTCGGAAAATTCTGACGCAAAATCTTCTACAAAATTTCTCCACAAACTCAGTCTGATTTTTGTTCTGAAGGCCAATATATATAAGCATTAAAAGATAACAATTTTGTATGTTTATGTGTATAAGTTGTACGTCACATTCAATTGAAAATCGATATTTGCACGTTTCAGAAATGTATTGTTTAGTACGTGCAGTTCTGGTTTCCTTCGTATTCACTTCACGTTCTTCAAATTTAATGTTCCAAGGCATGTTGCAAATGCTTTATACAAAATACGCATGAAATACTTCTCACTTCACAACAATTGAAGTACTTCAGAATTTACAACACATTCTGCCGGGCGATATTCATTTACTTTTTGCTCGTTTATCAAAAATCAGTGTTGCCATCCTCATTGAAGAAAATGATGGTGTCATGGACTGAAAATAACCACGGAAAAATGGGGTTTAATCAACGCCACCTGCATAGATCTATTTATGTGGCGTTGGTTTAATTCCTGTCATACAAAGATCGCAGCGCCAAAACACGAAAAACACGTTTTTAGCAATTTCTTGGAATCTTATGGCCGGATCGGAAAACAAATTATCATTTCCCCATTACGAGATCGAGACGCGTTCAATAACACCTCATATGTCTGGATTGGTGCGCGGGAAGTGGTCTGGTTGTGAGGGACTGAACTGCCCACACACGCACGCTAGAGGAGTTTACTCAAATACTATATAGAGGTTCAACCTATTCAACACAAAATAAAGTTTTAGACATTTAGTTAATAATCTGTTATAATGATTCGAGCTTTCTTTTTTTCTTCATCAGAACGGAAATATAAGTCCACTGGCAGCTGGTGCGTTGCGAATTACAAGGGGTGGCATGAGAATCCGAACAACTGAAGAGCTGACTTCCAAAATGACGTATCTCTATGAAATACAATTTTTCAGAAAGAAAAAGTGTTAACATTCAACCTTATATTTGTAGATTAATGATTTTCCGACACAGTTTTACATAGGAGAAACGCAATGTTTGTACACAATATTCCGCAGTATGACGGAGAAACTCTTTAAGAATATATTGATACTAAAACTAGAAAACAAACGGGAATAGAGATACTTCCATTTTGTTATTCGCTTTTCAGTTGCGTACTTTTTGCCATTTCGCAATATACATCAGGGAATGTTCCAACCCTTAACTTAATTACAAACTAGAGGTGCTACAGCAGCACATACTTTCTCACAATATTGTTAATGGTCATGTAATGTTATAATATGACGATTTCTGTCTTACACTTCAACTACCATTTGAAAAATTCCTAAACAAATGAAGCGCTAAAAATACATTTTTTTATTCAAATGTTTAAAAGAAAACAGCGTTCTGCCATTGAATTCAATGTATTCACGTTCTACATAAATGTACCAACGACACGCGATGCTTTTCTTCAGGCGTAAATAACATTTGTATTAATGCGAACCAACGGGGGTCGTCACTCTCGCCTCTGTTATCAGTTCAGGGTTGCAACAAGCAGCATTGGTAGTTGGATTCGTATGGCATAGACAACTATGACATAGCTACTATGGCATAGCAACAAATTGAAACAACTAGCAACAAAATTGAAATGGATAGAATTAAACATAATATGGTTATAATCATCTAAACTAGTCGTTTCTATACGAATTTCTCCTCATTCCCAAACCTTACATGCAAATGATCCATTAGTATTCACATTTAATTTCATTAAATGACGTAATTTAGAATAGATTTAATAATATAAGAATAGAAATAAATCAGAGGTCAAAATTTAATCAAAAAATTGATGCCGATTTAAAAAAAATATAAACAAAATTAAAAATTGCATGTAGTGCACACAAAATTACGTGAAAAGTACTAAAAAATTCACTTAACAATTACTTGATCGAAACACTCTAAAAATATAATTATTTCGTATAATCAATTTGTTTTACAATTTCACTTTTTTCTAAAGAGTTCAAATAGTACATTTTATAGTACAAATAGTACATTAAATGAAAATACCTCTTCAAAGCTTTTAAGTGGTTTGAACTTCGTTCTCAGCATTATACTTTTCAGTTTATTCCTTCTTGTACTTTCAGTCTCCTTTTAATATCTCGAACTTCAGCAATCATATTTAATCGATTTTTAAAATCTGTATTTAATATAATCGACCCCACCTTGGGCATAGCCCATTTGAAACGATTTTAAAATCACGATATTTAACTTTTCTATTTGCCCGATGTGCAAACCAATGTGCAATGTGTTTGCAATTCTGAACTTATAAGTACTTATTTATTCATAATATGCCGGACTTAGTGCAAGTCAATTTGATAGTATTTTAATATCCATGTATCTGAAAACACTTATTTTTGGTTATTCATTAGTGCCCGATTTCCACATTCTTCTAGTAATTAAATATTACTTACGTGGGCCGACGTCTCATCCAATACGAACTAGGTAATTACTGAAAATTTATTCTGTTAAGAACCCAAGATGGTTGATCTGCGGAGTCTGTCTAATAAAAAACCAGTCTTCAATTTCAATAATCCAATTGCATAATTTATTAGTTGCAATTTCATAATTATATATTTAAAACATTGAGCTTAATAAGCTACTATCGGCCATCAAATTTAATAAGAATTTTGTTATTTATTAAAGGCCTGTTCCTTGAAAAATTGTCCAATAATTTCTTTGCAAAGAATGATTAGTGTAGTATCTTGCGAGAAGTATTTCGTGGCGCTTACAGTTTGATGAAGATGATGTTGAAGGCTGCGCTGCCGAATTGAATAGTCTTCCTCGAAGAATCACGTCGACCACCAGTAATATTCTGGTCTTCTTTCTTGATGTTGAAATTATGACCAAGTTAAAGTCCTAAATCTACTGTTAAGCAGTTTGAACTATTTTCATAACAAAATTACTCGCGAATACCTCAGAAGGACATCTTTACTTAATACTCTTTCAGATTACAGCAACTAAACGTTCCATCTACTGAACTACTTATACGATCAGCTAGCCTTATATGTACTCGCGACGGTGACCAGATATCGTGTGCCAATTGGCTTCGATCAACCATGTCGCTTCCAATTTCGTTTGTTTTCCAAACGTTTGTAAGAAATTTTGCTATTTGCTGTAACTCGTTTCCCGACAGTAACCTATCTTGACTTGCCGCCTACGCCTTTACTAAATTCTGTCGCCATTGATTGTCCATCTTTCTTGTATTTCGTTAGGTGACGCTTACAAAATAAAAATGTATATTCTATAAACGTCCACGTCCCAAATCACAACTAAGTTTATTTTGTTTTAGGAATCCCCAATGTTCCATGTTTCCATGTCCAATATTATTTCGGTCGCGAACATGTTTAAGTCCCAATATTTACATCACAATATGTGTATCCTAATACTTCAATGTCCAACATGGCTACCCATGTCCTCTTTGTAAATGTAACACCCTACTCCTATAGTGTCATTCTCCGGGTACCAATATTTCGAAAGTAGCTACTATTTCATATTATTTTACTCAATATTGCCTTTGAGATACCTGAGTATGTGTGTTTGTATTGTTTTATGTCTTATTAGGTTTACTTTTTCCGTTCACGTATCTCGAAATCATTCCGACACAATTCACGTTTGTTCTCACAAACTCTCAGATAATTTTTCATTTTCATTTAATCACCAAGACGTTCTGAGTAATTCGTTCCTCACGTCCGATAACTTTTGTTTTTTGTTTCTATAAGACCTTAGAATTAGAGCTTAGACAAACGCCGTAAGGGTGTCGCAAGCGGACGGGACTGGAATGGTTCTGACCGCAGGTGTACAACATTTCAGAAGTATTTTAGGAATTTCTCGGAATTCTAGAAACAGCAGCCAGGTCCGAGTGTCGGAACTGCGTGGCGTCGCGGCGTTCACGTGATGTTGATTGCCGCGCGAACGCGAGTATGACGTCACGAGCACGTACGCTGAGAGAATAAACTCAGAGTGGGTGTCGCGGATCAGAGTTTTGAACAGAGTAGGATACCTCGTGCTGATGCACAAAACTTTCGCCCAGGGTGGTGCGTTGACGACCGATGCTCATGGGGGAACCCGTATGTCGGGTCTCGTAGAGGAATGTCACTTCCACTTGTGACAGTGGTCACGTGCTGGTACGCTGTGTGCGTAGGTCTTTGATTAGTGGCAATGGCCATGAGTCCAGCAATTAATTGTAGGTAGTCAGGGATCGCTAATGCGATCCAGGAACATCTACCAGCGCTCTAAGTAGATATTTTAATTAAGTATTGCTTAAATAATATTGTAAATAAACCTCGGAACATAGTTGAGCTATTGTCTGTGATTCGTAGTGAAATTCCCACGACGTCACATTATGTACATCTGTTGTTGGGGCTTTGGTCATATCGGATAAGTTAATTATAATTAGTAGTAATCTCTGACCAATATGGATTCATTATGGTAGAGTATAGTATATTGCAACCGAATACGCCGTCATCCGCGACACGAGTAACGCATACAACTCCTGAAGCGATTGGGCGTCGTTAACTCTAACTGAAAATTGAGCGTGGGTGTTACCTCCGGTGCTCGCCGTTCTCACCACCAATTCGTCCTCGGGTCGGGTTGTATTCCTAATTCCCTGCAGGTTGCCTTGTCTAGGAATATGATTTACAGGTTCAACACACAAGTACACGACACCACGTTTAGTTGGTAAAATTGAATCATAATAATTATATTTTTCAATGTATTTTTTTAACAAAAGAACATATACATGAATGAACGTCATTCCCCACTCATCCACGTTCATGAATTGAGGCGTCCGGCGAGAGAGGAATCTCACCCAAAAAAAACAAAAAAAATCGACTTTTTTATATATTCTATATTGTCTTTTCATTTCTTATTTAGTCCATAAATGTATCCATTCTGATATTACATTGATCTTTTAAAATAGGTGATACGCCAATTTTCTACCATTTCCTTGAGAGAGGGAGCTGACTGGAGGATAATTCTTGCAGCCGACTTCTCTGATCGGTGGTTTCCCGATGTTTCTCCGATCATTACCAGCTGAATGTCGAGAGCAGTGTCTTAACAAACGGACCACATACAGCGTACGATCTTTACTTCCTCGTCCTTGTCCCATCCTCCAGTGGCGTAGCGTCAGGGGACGCTGAGATGCTGAGCATCCCCGTATATAAGAACCTTAAATACTGTATTGATAATCTTACAAGTGGTCTGTTGACCGAAACACGTTTTGTATTAATTTTAAATTGATTTCCTATGATTGAATTCGGCGGGCTGTTGAAGCTGGCCTCTGATTGCTTGGAAGCTAAAATACTTCAGCGTCTGCCGCCAGATTGCGACGAGCAATGACGCATGCGCAGATGGCGAGGTTCCCCTCTCCCCTCTTCACCCCTGGCCCAGAGAAACCCGACTGCTTTACGCTAGCGTCTACTGCGGAAAGAAGCTCGTTTGTGCACGAGAGCGCAGCACACTTCAGGCGTTCAGTAAATTATCTTTCTCTCTCTCACTCGGGAGTCCCCGCTTGGTCATGGGTACAAACTGTAGAAATAGTGCCTGACCACTATTTCTTAATTAATATCCAAGAAATTGTATTATCTCTTAAATAGATTACATATTATTTAAGTCTGCAATGTATAAATTAACAAATGGTCTTATTGCCATTCGCGTATAAGAATTAAAGCTGAGCCATTGTATAATTTGCTTTCAAGACATCGGCAGCCCTGACTGCTGTGAGGATTTTGTGGGAAGCGCCTACACCGTCGTAAGCAATCGAGATCGTGGAAGTAGTCCCAGTGTATCTGCCGTGTGTTGCGTTCGCCTGTTGGATGAAGTAGTTGATAGTGACATTTTGTGTGTTATTGTTGAGCATCCCCAAACGTGTGAGTCACGCTACGCCACTGCCATCCTCTCCTCTTACAACACACACTTACGGTAACTACTACTTATAAGTGTCTCCACGTAAGGCCCGCAACAGACTACACCGAGGAATGTGTTTCCAGAAATGTGCAACGAGAAATGCGGAAAGAGGCCAGCGAGGCCGCGTCCACACACTAGAAAGAGTCATTCGATGTCTCGAAATGCCACAATCGTGGGTCTCGATACCACTGTATACTTTTTGGTTTCTGTGCGTCCTGCAGAGCGGGCTACACGGAAATGAAATGAGCTGTGATCAGAGTGGAATAACAATTTTGTCGCCTGTAGGCACATTAAAAAATTGCCGACCGTTGTTCTACGATTAATTCTTAAAATTACGTACATCTGTACTATTAACATTAGAAAATATAAACGAAATAAGTCATCTTCAAACAGATTATCAAAATTGTATTTATTAAAATATATATAATTTATTCATAATATAAATTTTAGAAATGTATTGTCACAAATTTAGATCAAAATTTTTGCCGCCTCTAAACTTTGCCGCCGTAGACACGTGCTTTCTGTGCCTACGCGCGAATCCGCCCCTGGCTGTGATAGGTACCTAATTATTTCATTTGATATTGTTTTGAACTCACCATGAACGATGTTGCAATAAATCAAATGGAATCGTCAGATGATGCAGAGTCCGAAGAAGACGAAATAGTTATTCTTCATTTAATTCGTAAACGACTCCGAAGCATGTGGGTGAGGAACCACACTCGCTTTCCCGAAGAAAAAGTCGAATTCCACAGTCTGGTACTGGATTTAGATGACGAGTCCTTCCGAAAATATTTGCGGGTTACCAGGGTACAATTTATGGACATTCACCAGATCGTGGAATCGACCATTAAAAAACAATACACTAATTTTCGGAGGCCCATTGGAACCGAAGAACGGCTAACCGTCACCCTAAGGCAAATATTCTTAACTTCATTGTTGAAAATAAATATACTTTTTTAATATATTTTGTTTTTAACAATACATTTTCAACGATTCAGTCAATTAAAAAAGAAATCCACTTGATTTACTTTTGATGTTCAAGACTAACACAATTCTCTCTCTTTCAGATATTTAGCCACTGGGGTGTCATATAGAACACTGTCTTATAGCTTTAGAATAGGAGAAAGTACAGTAGCCCAGATTGTTAATGAGGTCTGTGATGCCCTATGGGCACATTTACAACCACTGTACTTACCGAAGCCAGATAAACAGTTGTGGCTTCGCAATAGCAGAGATTTTGAGCAGCTTTGGCAGTTTAATAACTGTGTTGGGGCAATTGATGGGAAACGTGTGGTTATAAGAAAGCCCATGAAAAGTGGATCCCAATTCTTTAATTATAAAAAACAATTTTCCATAATTCTATTTGCAGTTGTTGATGCTGACTATAAGTTTTCTGTTGTAGACATTGGATCCTGTGGTAAATTTAGTGATGGACATGTTTTTAACGAAAGCATGTTTGGAAAGGCCTTGCGAAGTAATAAACTTGATCTTCCAGAACCATGCATATTAGAAGGTAGTAAAGACAGTCTCCCATATGTATTTGTAGGAGATGAGGCATTTCCTCTGCTAGAGAATTTAATGAGACCATTTCCTAAGACTCAGTTGCAGAGCACTGAAAAGAAAATTTTTAACTATAGGCTTTCTAGAGCCAGGAGATTAGTAGAAAGTGCATTTGGTATTTTAGCAGCAAGATGGAGGGTATTCCTGAAACCATTCGAATGCGATATAAAAACAGTGGACAAAGTTGTGAAAGCAACAGTAGTTTTACATAATTACCTCAGAACTCAAAAGAACACTCACAGTGTAGAACAAGACTTGATTAATTTTAGAGAGGAAGAAGATTTCAGTGAACCTAAAGACCAGTTCATTCCATTAAAACATTATGGTTACAATGCTACAAAAAAAAGCATTTGAAATTAGAGAAAAATACATGACATTTTTTTCTTCATCGCAAGGGAGTATTCCATGGCAAATGGATGCAATTAGGAAAGGTCATTTCTAAATGTTTCTTTTGTTTTATCTTTGACTTAACCTTTGAATTTTCTTGTATTATTATTTTAAACAAAATAATTCTTAAAATTGAATTGTAGATTTTAGATTTTTCTCAAAAAATACACTGATAACCTCTTCTTATTTACTTCACAATTTTATAATTCAAGAGCTGAAACGTAGCTCTAGAATGCATGACTTTGGTGTTCATCTGTACCCCTCTGAGCTATTTTAAACAAATGAGATTCTTGATACAATAAACCATATTTAAAAGTATTAATTCATAGTTATTACTGATAAATTTCATACAACTTTAACTTACATTAAAAAGGCGTTATCTTTAAGTTTGTAATTCTATTCTGTGGAACAATACGTATTTTATCTGTAACTTCCAAGTCCACCAAAACAAAACAAAAATTATAAAAGATTTCCTTGTAAATTCCTTAATATTTAAATGAGTGTAAATCTTTGCAACATTTACACTAATTTAAAAATTAATAATATACTTACCATGCATTATTTGGCTGATCGGAAGTTTACGGTGCCCGTTCACTAAATAAGTCAATACAATGAACCGTGTCATTGAACGAAAGAATCAATAGAATGAATCGATAGCTTTGTATTATTTTGTATGAGAGAATCATTATTTGAATTAGGCCTCAACTTCATCCGTGTTTCAAAAATTCATGTCAGATAGCCCTAAATCTGAGGGCTTTTTTTCATTTCACTTCTTTTTTAAGGAGTTGGTCAGGCTCCTGGGCGAGCGGCGTGGGTGGCGCCGGTCTTCTGTTAAGAACCGAACCCTTCTGTTAAGAACCATCTGTTAAGAACCGAATCCTTTCTGGTGAACGAAATTTTTCGTCTGAAAGAACCGGGCACCGTCAACTTCTGATTTACCCATTATTTATCACACACTAAATTTATTGATGGGCTCACAAAATTATAGGATCATGGAATAACATTTTGATGAGACATTAATGACAAAGTAATCCAGCATTTCCTAATAAGTATTTATTTATTTATTCATTAGCAAAATACACGCAATCACTTGATGAATTCTCTTCCAACTCCACCTGTGCCTCTGCCTCTTGGACTGCTGCAAACAAAATATTTTTAATGTGCCTTTGGTATGCCTTGGGTAATTTTTTGGTGGAGTGTAACATAGACAAAAAAAATAATCTAACTCGTCCTTTTCTTCATCTGCCTTCATCCTACTTTGCCGTCTGGCTTCTCTTTCTCTCCTTCCTTTTTCCGAGTACTCCAAAATTGGGTAAACTTTTTTCCCCAATTTTGGAGTGCTTGAAGTTTCCTTGATTTCAGTTCCAGCACTAGAAGAACAAGGCATTTCTTCTTCAATATCTTGTACTTGTAACTGGTACATTTTTGCCTCCTCTTGCATGTTGCTATGCCTTTCTCTATTTGCCATTGAAGGCAAAAGGAAGGCCATTTGCTCTTCATATCTCCATTTTTTTTTACTTGTCCCTCTTGCCCTGAACGTACAACTTTCGTTTAAGGGCATCTCGGTGACAGTCTCTTAACTTTTCCATTCTTCTTTGGCATCTGAAAACACCCATTGCAACATCACAAGATATGTGATTTGATATGCAAGGTCATTTCTTCCAAATATAAAAGAAAATAATCTGATGAAAAGTACAAAGATCAATACATATTTTATTGAATTGTTAATGAATATGAAAATTAGTTATAGAAAACATATTTTAAATTGTTAAAGAATCATCTTATATTATTGGTGTTAAAATTATAGTTAAGCTGCTGTGTAAACTAAAGATGGAGTTGCTATTTAAATTAACAATAAGCTGTTTGTAAATACATAAATGCTAATTATAATTCCAAATGTGTTAGCTTACTTCCATTTAATTCTTCGGATAGAGTCCTCCACGTTTCATCCTTCAACTTTATATTTTTGTATTGTTCATTACTTGTTTCGTACAAATACGGGTAATTTTTCACACACTCAATTAATTTTTCTAAATTCATTTCTGCTGCTCGAAATTTCACACTACAAAACACTCCAATATCACTTCTCACCTGCTTCCAGCTTCGCACCACGATCGCGCCAATCCAAATGTTTAAACGTCTGGTAATCCCACAGAGCGTAGAAAACCTAGAAAAACAAATGAGGGAACAGAAATGTGTCCGAGAAAACTCGCTCGCCGACCGACTCGAGCGAGGACCTCTTTCGCCTCCGCAGAGGCGAACGAGGAAACTCTTTCTAGTGTGTGGAGGTCCATAAGAGTACCTTGTTTCGATTTTCCACATTTCTCGTCGCACATTTCTGGAAACACATTCCTCGGTGTAGTCTGTTGCGGGCCTAACAGTAGCGTAGCGTGACTCGCGCGTTGGGGATGCTCAACAACAACGCAAACTGAAGACATCGTGATTTTTAATGTTCTCTAGAATCTATGTTATTGAAAAAAAACATTACAATACTTCAACAGATGTGTCAGGAGACTTCTAAAAAGCAAATTATGAAATGGTTCAGCTTTAGTTCTCATGCGCGATTGGGAATGAGATCACTTGTGAATTTATATATTAAAAAAATTTAAGGAAGTATTCAACTTTTTGAATATTAATTAAGAATTAGTAGGCAAGCACTATTTCTTCCGTTTGTGCTCATGAACATGCACATAAACACGATTGAGAAAGAAAAATATTTCTTTGACAACCTCAAGTGTGCTGCGCTCTCGTGCACAAACGAGCAACTTACTCATAAGCTTTTTCTCAGTCATATGCTAGCTTATAGGTAGCTTATTCGAGACTCAGGCATCTGGGACAGGAGTGAAGAGAGGAGGGGGAACCTTGCCGTCTGTGCGTGCGTCATTGCTCGTCGCAATCACGCTGCAGACGCTAGAAGCATCGTCCAAGTAATCAGAGGCCAGCTTGGAACAACGCGCCGAATTCAATCATAGGAAATCACTTTAACATTAATACAAAATGTGTTTCGCTCAGTGTGTTTCACTCTCTTGAAGATTATCAATACAAATATTTAGGGTACTTTGATTAATATTTTACGGGGGGGATGCTCAGCCTTTTATTCCCGTGGTCAGCGCCTTAACTAACCGAAGAAGAGGCCATGTCGAACCGCTCTTCTTACTGCCCTCGGAACAGCTTGGCATCACGTCGGAGGCAGGGAGCTGCCTTTTAGTTCTTATCTCGCTATCTTGTCATGTCTTCCTACGTCCCCGTTCACCATGATGATAAGGGGTTCGGGAGTTTCTTCTTTCGCCTCTCACGTCTTTTTCTTTAGCGCTGATTATTGTAGCGAAATATTCGCTGATTGTACTCCAGTTTCTTTAGCTTTCTATCATTTTGTCAACAATATTGTAAGCCGCTAGTTCCTCTCCCAGTTGTAGATTATATTAAATCTATGTTTTTCCCATCTACAGCAGTGAAAAGCTGTGTGCTCTGCTGTGTGATGCTCAGCATCTTAGCATCCCCTAGACGCTACACCACTGCCACGTAAGGAAAGGATCCTAAAAATTCAACGCGGAGTTTCGGCGCTGCCAACCTCTTCGAAATGAAACGCAAATGATACCGACGCGCCGTGTTTAAATGTACGTAGTGTCCTTCAGAAATGCAGATTTGCTGAAATTATTTTATTTATGTTGTTTTATGAATTATAAATCTCAAAATGTATATGGTGTAATTATTATCTGTAATTTAATTAATTTAATTTATAATTTTCACATGAAAATAAAATCTTCACAATTTTCATAATCTTTTTTAAACTGAAGAATAAATGAAATAGCAGAATCATTATTTATAATAAAAACTAATATAAATGCCATAATCAGAGGGATTTATGGAATAAAGATGAAATTAAATTCAAGGCTAAAAAATGTTTAATTTTCAAGGAATATACAGTGTAATGAAATAAAATTATACTTTTCTGAACTAGAAATAGTCTGTATCATAATGATTATATACATACAAAATTAACACACGACTATGATGAGAACTTATCAAAGAAATGACGTATTCATTGGACTGAAATGACAAACATTTGAAATTTAGTGAAAATTGAATGGACCGGATAAGTAAATTCATTTCACTTAAAGGAATTAACTTAACTAACTTAAAGGAATTAACTTAACTTAAAGGAATTAACTTAATTTAAAGGAATTATCTTCAAGGAATAAGTTACGCACCACAGGTGGGTTAGATTTTAATAATAAATTGCGAGGGCAGTCATTAAAATTTCTTAAACAAAGGTCAACAGCAATTATCTTCACTTTTATCATTGAATGTTTACAAGAATTTTAGTGCCTAATTTCCCCATGGCTTACAAACATACATTTCACTCTTGCATTAATCTTCAGCATTGGTGGACACCAGGGAAAGCAAATAAATAACTATGCTACCATTATAACATTACCATATATAAAACAAATTATATAAAATATTTAATTAATCATAAATTGGATTTTCTAAAAATTATCATTAAAAATAACCATCTAGCAATTTGGCTGACTATAAATTAATTGTAACCCATCCTCCCAAGCATTATAACGACTGAGGGCCAATTTATAGCATGCACATAGAAACATATGTATAAATAATGGAGGTATAAAATTCGCAATATTGATAATATAGAAATAATTCCAATTGCAGTGTTTAATGAAAAATATTTCATTAAACACTGCAATCCTGAAACAAAGAAAAAAATAATGCGGATATCTAATGTTCAGTTCACGATAAATTCAGTAAAAAGACATTTTTTTACAAGAATGGAAATATTTGAGCAAATAGTAACATCCAACCAATAATGTTCTTTAAAGTAAAAAAATAACAACAAAAGAAAGTTTGGAAAAATGCACATTAATAAGTAAAAATTTGGTTTCTCCTTCTCAGAAACCTTTCAACATGCCGATTCTATTCAAAATCTCTTTTCACATACAATTATACTACGACATCCCCAAAATATAATCACACATAATCTATATTCTCTTACCCTGAGAGGACAGAGAGGTGCAGAGACAGACAGGGACAGGGTGATGGAGGGAGGGAGAGACAGTGAGAGGGTGATGGGAGGGGAAAGAGAGAGATGAAGGGCAGAACAACGTTTGCCGGGTCTCCCTAGTAGCTTTTAAATAAGAAATGCTGGATCGAGCTCGCTCGCGTAGGCTCTCAATGAAGATTTTTGCCGCTAGACGGGGAGTCGGCACAAAGTTAAATTGTACGCACGCATGCCAATCGCAAGCCAAGGAAAAGTCTCTGATTGCAATACTTCCATTACGTTGGGTATTTAAGTTGAGGTTGGCACCTACTTCCTCTAACTTAAATTGTAATCAAAAGTTCCCAAGCCAATGTAGTAAGTATGACGGGTGATTTCCGGGAGGTTGGTATTTTCTGATGTTTCGGGTCATATCGTACGTGAAATAAATCTTATACCGGAAGACGAGTCAGCACATGGAACTTGACGCTACTCGAACAGTGCATCGTTGGCGGAGATATCTCGAAGAGGAAACCCCGTAAGCCGACGTATAGATCTGTGCCGGATATCACGTGCTAGCAGAGGGAACACCGCCGCCTCCCGGGACATAGCGTGCTCTACACTTATGGAACTAATGACAATAGAAGTTGACGTAACCGAAAGCAAAATAAACAATCAGTGGATCCGTGTGTATCAGATGAGTTGGAGAAAATTAGCAAGAACGCATTCATAATGCAACGAATTGGACATGACAAAGTAGTAGGAAAAGGAACAGTGCAGACGGTATCCAAGAACAAACAACGCCTTGTGTGAACGTGTTGTTTTGATATGTCTAACCTCAATTGCGAACACCAATACGCTAACGGACGATGAAAAGCATGCAATATTTTTAAAGTTTTAGAAGTCACGGAAGGTCGAACGCACCCCGCAGACGCGATGGCAATTCGTAATTGAGCGATTCGGGGTTCGCCACTCGTAAAAATGCTCAAGATGCAGAGGCGTATCTACGGTATGACAGACATGGCACGTGCCATGGGCGCCACTCACAAGGGGCGCTAATTAGAAATACCCGCAAAAACAAATAACAACTCTAATTTGAAGAATCCTGACAGGGGCGCCTGAATACCCACATTCGCCTCGGCCAAGATGGCAGCCGAGACCAGGTATCGGATTTGTTGGCAATGGTGCACATTGTACTTTTGATAGGAAACCCCGCTATCGCTCGAATGCCACTTCCAACCGCTCCTAACGCAGTTCTATTCCGACTTTATGCCAAAGGCGGCGCAGTTTGTGCGCTAATTTCTGTCTGCCTCGCACGATTGCTTCTTCACATTGTATCGCGCACCAGAATTCGCAATAAGATTACTCTTTCAAACTAGTATTCCAGTCGGTAGGTACTTTCTCTTGAGTATGTTGTATGTGCCCAGGCACAAGTTAAACCCCAAGTTTCCGACCTCCCAGATCCTGTGCTAAAGCCGGGAGGTCCAAAAAATCTGTATTTTTTCTGACTTGTTTGAATGGCAGAAACCTGTTCTTAATTTAAGCATTTGAATTAAAAAAATAAATTATGTATTATTCACGCTTAGTTTCTTTAAGAATTTTTCAAATGGTAGTTGAAGCTAAGACAGAAATTGTCATATTATAATATTACATAGCCAGTAACAATATCGCGAGAAAGTAGTACCTGCTATTGTAACACCACTAGTTTCTATTAAACACGAAATGTTAGTTGTCATTACTTACTCCCACACGCTTCAATAGTAATTATGTAACCATAAATATAAATTCATTAATGTGGTTAGGCAGAAGAGCAGGTCTTAAGACCTGGATCTGACCAAAAATATACATTTTTGTTATTATTATTTTTGTTGTATTATAAACTGGATCTCTTACTTCAGTCCCATTCATTATATAATGACGAAAAATTTGAATTTAAAAAAAATTGTTCTAGAAGAGAAATGGCTTATTATAACATTGGCAATGTTGGGGAAGCTGGCTGTCACAGCTTCCTATGGCACTATCTATATAGTTACGGCAGAGCAATTTCCAACTGTAATTCGGAATGTGGCCTTAGGAGCCAGCAGCACTTGTGCCAGAGCGGGAGGCATTACCGCACCATACATAAATTTATTGGTAAGTCTTATCAATTTTCTATCAAACTTTCTCTCCTTTCCTAAGAATACCAGTTACATTGACAGGAATGACAACTAAGAGGGCAATTTCTTATCTTTCCTCAAAATAATCATAGACAGTTATGAATAGAGACCAGAAAATATGTAGTATTAAACGTCAAATAGTGTACATAAATACATAATGAAAACAGTAAGAATATGTAATAAATATGTAAAGTCAAATATAGTATTTAATATTGAAATTCTCTAATTAAAAACCCTTACATAGCAAGAAATTACATTTAGAAAAACTGCTCACTTTACATCAAACAATTTTCTCATCAGCAGGAAACGCGTAATCTGTTGTAATCCAGGACCGTAGTTTAGCAGCCAGACTAATCGCAATAGAAGCCGTCCCACAAACTGGCCAGATCTACGACCAGCAAATATACACTGCAGCATCTTCATCGAAGTGTTACACGTCGGTGGTCATAAATACTTCTCGGAAATTACGGTTAAAGGTCACAGAACGTGGTGTCAATGATATTTTGGACACGACAGATTCCCCCAACAATGTAGAAAAAACGTTGATTTAAAAAAATATATCTTTTCATTAATAAATATGAAATTAAATTGAAGAAAATTGGTAAAATAAGAAAATATATTGTGAAAACAGCAAAATATGTAATAGAGTACCAAATATTTAAAAATATGTAACGAAAAAAATCGATATTGTGTTAGGAGGGCTATGATTCGCCAAGATTACAATTTTGAGAACTATAAGTAGAAAGACAAAAAATATGTAATTACATAAAAATCCGGTCTCTAGTTATGAATACATTCCGTGTAAAATTTCCTATTCTAGTACTAAAGTCAAGCAGCAAGTCGTCATCACTCTTGTTAGAATCATTGTCATTTCATGAATTTGAAAATTCAGATTGAATAACGGAATAAAATTGAACTTTTACCTTTCCCATATACGCAGGTATATACGGAGTGATATACGTAGTATAGGAAAGTTATGAAATGCTGCGCGAAAAAATGGCCAATTTTCGCCAGAAAAAAATTCGTTGCCAGGCCGTGATAACGAAAAAGTGGATAAATCCAGTTTCTAAATTAAGAAACAAAATCCCCTAACACGTGGTGCAGCCAGAACCCCTCTTTTGTGGGTCCTTGATACCGAAAAACCAAATAAAAGGAAAACGTCCGTCTGTCTCTCCGTCCGTCCGTCTGTGAACACTGCTAGCGCCTAAACCATACGTACGATTTCTTCCAAAATGGATATTCCTCAGTCGATCTGGTTCGCGTCGAAGCTTTGAGACTTTGAAAAGGATTCTATAAAATCTGGCGGTACTTTACGTGAAGCTCCCCGGACATTTTCAAAATTTTCTCAAAAACAGCTCCAACTTTTTTCTTTAACTTTCTTGTAAGAACAGAGCACAATGCACTTAAAGCAAAGGTCCGATTTTCACGGTTAACTCTGAATTTTCGAAAATTGCGTGAGGTTGAATTTTATTCGCGGTCTTCCTCCGACTACAAAATTGCAGATAAAAATTTTTCCTTTCGGTAGATGCAAAGGCGATTCACTCCTTTCAAGGAAGCCGCCAAATGTGCGTTCAAGCGTCGCTAGGTACAATTTAGATTAGTACAAAAGTTGGGGTAAGTATAAGTTGTAAGGTTAGTATAAGATTGAAGATTGTAAATATTGTAAAATCATTAGAATTCAGGTTATAATGTATATCAATTAGAACTGATACCCCAAGCCACTCAGCTAAGAATGAATTAGAACTAGTGATGCTACAGAATGGCACAGACTTTCCCGTATTAGTTTTCTAGTTCCTTGGGTCTGAGCTTGCTCTTCGGAATTGCAACATATTCGTGCCAGCTGCCATCTATCGCCGCACAAACTTCATTTTTTTCACATTTTCTTAATTTTTCGGTTTCCTAATGGTAGAATGGAAATATTAATTTTAGAATATAAAAGAACACTAAAACCTCAACTTAATGGCAATTTTCTTTTAAAACTTTGGAGCAGTTTTTATGCGAATGGCGTTGACGCGCTACTAAAAATGCAAACTTTGAAGCTCTTTTTCACAGAAACTTTTTGAGTTTTCGAAAAACTTCATTTCGAGCCATTTAAAGCCCTTACACCCACAAATACAATAACGTTTATAAATTGCTGGTAATGTGCATATTAAAGGTGAAAGAGATCTTTCAAAAAAAAATTACATTTGTCTAATTTTTGTAAAAACAAAAAAATACCTCAAAATACACTTCACGTCATATTAAAGAGCACAATTAGTACTATCCGTTCCAAAAGTTTGAAGAATAAATTTCGAGTAATTGATGAGAAAATGGCATTTGAATGTTTCTGAAAATGGGAATCTTTGAGCTAGTTTTCATAGAAAACTACTGGGTTTCCAAGAAACATTACATGACGTTATTTCAAGAACATGTATTCATAAATGCAATAATGTGAACAAATCGTCGCTATTCTTTGGACTTCTCTCTCGTCGTTAATATTTACATTATTAACGACAATAGAGAAGTCCAAAGAATTATATTTTTGTAATTTTTGAAAAACTAAAGAATAGAGGAATACGTTGTTGATGTCATCTGATAGAGTACATTAGGCACTATCCCTACCAAAAGTTTAAAGAAAAAATGGAGCAGTTTTTGAAGAAATCTTGTTTTTTGCATTTTTTTAATTACAACATATTGCACGCAATATTGCCCGAAAACAACTAAAATTTTGAAAAAAATATACATGACCTTAAAGAAAAAACTCACTTTGAAGAACAAATTTTAACATTTAAAATCGGACCCATGCCACCTTAATAAGTGTATTTTACTATATTCTTACTAGAAATTTAAAGAAAAAATATGGA
The DNA here is from genome assembly GCA_031308135.1 of Acheta domesticus. Classification (NCBI taxonomy): domain Eukaryota; kingdom Metazoa; phylum Arthropoda; class Insecta; order Orthoptera; family Gryllidae; genus Acheta; species Acheta domesticus. Next base: position 117,428,772 of record JAHLJT010009436.1, read on the forward strand.
GCTGTTTTTGAGAAAATTTCGAAAATGTCCGGGGAGCTTTATGTAAAGTACCCCCAAGTATTGAAGAATGTTTTTCAAAATCTCAAAGCTTTGACCCAAACCAGATCAACCGGGGATATCGATTTTGGAAGAAATCGTACCTATGGTATAGACAGTAGTATTGTTAACAGACGGACGGACGGAACGGACGGACGGACGGACGGACGGACGGACGGACGGACGTTTTCCTTTCAATTGGTTTTTTCGTATCAAGGACCCACAAAACAGGGATTCTGGCTACACCATGTGTTAGGGGATTTTTACTGAATTTAGCAACTGGGTTTATCCATTTTTACTTTCCCGTATACGTACGTAAACACGGAGTGATATACGTAGTATAGGAAAAGTTAAGCAATGCCTGCGCGAAAAAATGGCCCATTTTCGGCGGAAAAAACTCATTGCCGGGCCGTGATAACGAAAAAGTGGATAAAACCATTTGCTAAATTAAGAAAAAAATCCCCTAACACGTGATGTAGCCAGAAACCCTGTTTTGTGGGTCCTTGATACCGAAAAACCAATTGAAAGGAAAACGTCCGTCTGTCCGTCCGTCCGTCTGTGAACACTGATAGCGCCAAAATCATATGTACGATTTCTTCCAAAATGGATATTTCCCAGACGATCTGGTTGTAGTCAAAGCTTTGAGATTTTGAAAAAGATTCTTCAAAATTTGGGGGTACTTTACATGAAGCCCCCCGGACATTTTCAAAATTTTCTCAAAAACGACTTAATTTTTTCTTTAAATTTCTGGTAAGAATAAGAGTAAAATACACTTATTAAGGTGGCATAGGTCAGATTTTCACTGATAACTTTGAATTTTCGAAAATTGCAAAAGTTTGAATTTTATTCGGCATCTTCCACCAACTACAAAATTACAGATAGAGACTTTTCCTTCAAATAATTTTTTTTCTTCATAGTGAGTTCTTTCTTTAAGGTCATGCACATTTTTTTGAAAATTTTACTAGTTTGCAAGCAATATTGCTTGCAAATGTGCAATTACAAAAAAATTACAAAAACAAAATTTTCTCAAAAACGGCTCCAAATTTTTTCTTTAAACTTTTGATAGGCATAGTGCCTAATGTATTTTATAAGATGACAGAAACGCCATATTGCTCTATTCTTTTGTTTTTTCAAAAATTGGAAAAATGTAATATTTTTTACTTGTTTCTCACGTCGTTAATATTTACATTAGTAGCGATTTTGTCACATTATTATATTAAGGAGTATATGAGCTTTCAATAATGTCAAGTAAAGTTTCTCGAAAAACACAACCTTTTTCTGTGAAAACTAGCTCAAAATTCCGCATTTTCAGAAACGCCCAAACGCCATTTTCTCATATATGGCTGAAAATATTTTCTTGAAACTTTTGCAACTGATAGTTCTATTTACACTCTATAATATGACGTAAAGTTTATTTTGAGTTATGTTTTTGGTTTTTAAAAAAAATATATAAATGTAATTTTTTTTCAAAGCTCTCTCAAATCTTTAATATTCACATTAGCAGTAATTTGTAAAGATTATTATATTTTTGAGTGTAAGTGCTTCAATTAACTTTAAATAAAGTATTTTGAAAACTCAAAACTTTTCTTTGAAAATGAGCTTCAAATTTCGCATTTTTAGTAGAGCTAAGACGCAATTTTCTTTAAAACGGCACATAGTTTTTAAAAGAAAATTGCCATTTATGACTAGGTTTTTGTGTTCTTTAATATTCTAAAATTAATATTTTCGTTCTACCAACAGGAAACCCAAAAATTAAGAAAATGACAAAAAATACTTTTGGCGGTGATAGATGGCAGCTGGCAAGAAGGAGTATGTGGCAATTACAAATAGCTAGCGAAAACCCAAGGAAATAGAAAACTAATACGGGAAAGTCTATGCCATTCTGTAACACCACTAGTTTCGTTATCAGGTCCTGGCAATGAATTTTTTCTGCCGAAAATCTGCCGTTTTTTTCGCGCAGCATTACATAACTTTCCCCATACTACGTATATTACTCGGTAAAAATGTACGTGTAGGGGAAAATAAAAAGTAATGCTTGAACTATTCTTGAAACTAGTGGTGCTGCAACATGGTACAAACTTTCTCGTGCAACTTGTATTGTTTATGTAAAATTATAATTCGTATATTTCAAATAATTTATCTCTAAAACGTGCCGTTACGGTACTGGCTGATTTTCCGGCAATGCCCATGTTTGCCACTCATCTATTAATCTTGCTTGCCCCCTCCCTCCCCTCGCAAGGCCTATTTGGCCTGCGTGCCTATTTGGTCTCTACTAAAAGCCCTGACACTCCGATTTGACAACAGGGTACGGTGTCCAACAAGAGCCCTGCACCAGCAAAGTTGCTTGTGGTTTGCATTGCGTTCCAGGTGATTTTGTCGTGGCTACGAACTGAATATGTATTGAGAGGGGTGAAAATACCTTGCGGGATATTTTGAAAATAAAATTAAAATAATGTCGACGAAGTAATTATTAGTAGGATAGAGAAATGCAAAGAAATATTAACCAATGTTAGTCATTGAGCACTTAAGTGTACAGAAAATGTGAATAAAATTAATTTGGGTTAGATATTGTGAATATTAGAAAAATAATTTTATTCGAGAAATTATTTTACTTAAGGCATTGTTGTGGAGGCAAGTGAACATAAATGGGCAGCAGAGATGCTGATAAAACAGCATAAGATGCCAATGTTTTTATTATTATTATTATTATTATTATTATTATTATTTTAAATTTATTACATCTCGTTCGACATTTCTGTCTCTCGAGGGGTTTGAAAACAGTACATTTTATATTATAACGTTCTGGATATGGCCATCCATGGAGTATTCATTCCTACTCGTGAAAACATGGTCTAAGGTTCGAAGATTTGTTCAGGCTTCGAGGTTCGGTTTGAGGTGTTACGTTGAAATTAAGGTAGTGCTAGGAAAGGTGTACAAACCGAAGTTATGGTGGCCTCAGTCTAACCTTAGGGAATCTTGATTTAATACGGGGCCATGAAGCACGGCGGCCCAGATTAAATATTGTGGAACAGGGGGAATAGTAAAGATGTTGAAAGAAATGGTCAGCTATTTTGTTTATGTGTTCGTTTAATGGCAATATATTTAGCTCGCATGAATTTGGGAATTTGCAATAAACCATGGTGCCTTGAGGGTCTTTCTTAGGAACTTTTTTTGGAATGCAACTAACTTTTGAAGGTTACTGGGTGCTGCGTCACCCCATACTGGACATGCGTAGGTTAGAGTGGGTTGAATAATTGATTTGTACAGTAATATTCGGCTTTCGATACTAGTAGCAGATCTAGAGTTAATTAAAGGAAACATTTTCGACGTTTTGACCAAAGCTTTATTAGTAGTTGCGTGGATATGGGGTTTCCACGTTTATCATTTCTCTAATAATACTCCTAGGTACTTCACTGTGAAAAGTCCACGGGATGCGATTTCCATTGATGTTAAGTTCGGGGGGATTTTTTGGTCGGCGTAATGTGAATATCTTTGCTTGACACTTATTATGATTGAGTTTTATTCGCCATTCCTAAGTCCACTTAATATAATTGTTTACATCGTTTTAAATATTCTCCTTCGCTATTATATCACTGCGAGAAGTGAATAGTGCAATTTCATCAGCGTATAAAGCTACGTTGGAGTCGCCTTCAATTGGAATATCATAACTGAAAATGTTAAGTAGTAAGGGAGAAAGAACTGAACCCTGTGGTGCTCCTGCTACTATAGTGTGGGGGTAGATATGTCTGCATTGACTTTTACGACAAATGATCTGTTCGAGAGGAAACTCTTCGTGATCTTTAATAGGTATTCTGGTATACCTAAAGATTGCATTTTGTATAGGAGGCCATGGTGCCAAACTCTGTCATAAGCCTGACTTACGTCGAGGAAGACTGTCACTGCATGTTTCTTTTGGTGAAAACCGTTAGCTATGGCTTCGGTAATACGTAATAATTGATGGGTAGTAGAATGGTTTGGTTTGAATCCGAATTGTTCCGAAGGGATTGCTTTTATATTGTTGATAAATTTTGTTAACCTTGTATGGATTAGATGTTCGTAGATTTTTGATAATATTGGAAGAAAACTGATAGGTCTAAAGTTTCAGCTATCCTTGGGTTTTTCCACGTGTTGCAGACTGGTAAAATAACTGCTCTTTTCCAAGCAGTAGGAAAGTAGTTTCATCTTAAAGATGCATTAAATATTGCAGTTAAAGTAGTTTTATATGGTTTACCAAGCATTTTCATACAGACATTATTAATACCGTCGATGCCAGAAGATTTTCTTAATTTCAGGAGTTTAATCACTGAGATAGTTTCCGAAGAAGAAATGAATTTGATGGTAGTGCCACAGTGGGGATATTACTATTGAGATAGTTTACTATTTCTGCATTAAATTGTATATTGGAAACGGGATGTGGTTTGAAGGTGTTCTCTAAAGTAAAGCAAAGATTTCTGATTTTTTCTTTGTCAGAATAAATTGTTTCTGAGCCATGTCGTAAAGGAGGAATTTTTACCTTTTCTTTGGTAAGTCTTTTAACAGTAGACAATTTAAAAATATGTTGTCACAAAAACGTAAGTGTGGAATATCGCAAGAAATGATGGAAAGTCGACGTAAAAGCATTGTTATGGAAACATAAGTGCATGATCAGGAATGGAATTCTCGACTCAACGCCAAGAGCACACTTTGTCTACATAAACAGAAGTGTAGAACTTAAGAATTTTTACAAAGACTTCAAAAAATGATTTAACGGTTCAAGGCCCAGAATGTCAGCAGTAATGAAGTTAAATTAAGCAAGTTTTCAAAAGTATTCCAATAAAGTATTGATGGCCATCTTATAGTGTACTATATTTTTTATTTCTCGACGTGCGAGGGTCTGTCTTAATGAAGGAATTTCTCACGGCATTTCGCGTCTTTCTCGGTCGTGTCACTAGATGTCGCATGATTAAATTCAATAGAAAAGTTTAAGTCCCAAGTAAAATCTTTTCTGCTGCATAACTGTTTCTATACAATTCGAGACTATACCGAGCATCAAAAAGGAAAGTAGAATTAATTTTAACAATGATAGTTAATGTAATTATTTATCATTTGGACTGTATAATTCTAAAGAACCTGTAACAAGTATTGTACCACAGTTTCTGGGTTGATGGCCCCATCTCGATCAGGTTTTTCGTCCAGTTTCCCTGATCCTTGAGCAAATGCTGAGATGGTCCCTTGTTTTGCTTCTGGACATAAATTTAACTTCATTATTTGTGCACGTCTTCTGAATTTCAGTGGGAAATATAGTTATTCAAATTATCGTTTTTCATATTATCGCGGCAAAAAGTATTATTCTTTCATGAAGAACATGAGGGTTCAGGGCAGAAATTTATAGCTAATTTACCTTTGAAAATATATTTTATTATATAGGAGCGAATATTTTGTCAACAAAACTCGAAAAAAACTCTCTTTTCTGTATTCAAAATTCGACTAGAATATGGTTTAGGATAGAGACCACAGAATTATGAAAACGTGCACAAAATTCACTTCTCCCCATAGCTCGTCATACGCAGTTTTAACTGTTTTTGACGTAAATAAATAAATAAATAAATAATAAATCGTGCCAGTATCAAGCAGTGCTAGTGGTGGGGAAATTAACAAGATAAGATCAGATTTTTATTTCGCTTCAGACAAGAATGTTAATTCAGAAATAAAATAAATTGCAGCCGGCACTTCTTTCCGTTGTAATTTTAATTACTTAAGTTCAATGTTGTTATTTAACCTTTTCGTGGGCGGTGGGAAGCATGCTTCCCACTTCACAGAAGTCTCTCCAGTACTCTTGCTTGGGAAGCGTTCTTCCCGGCTCTCTGATATTCAATCATCCCTCTTTGCCTACTGGAAACGTTTCTGTAAGGTGCTTTTCCCGCCGTTTTCGTGTATTTTGAGTTTGCATGCATTTCAAGGGTAGCTTGTCAATGAAGCACTATATGTCCGTACAAAGCGGATACAAAATTTAGTGCTCGTTAGATGTCTGTAGTGGTTACGTACATAATTCTCTTGTTTACATTGGCAAAAGCAAACAAAAATTGACTTTCATCTCAGACTTGTGGATTTGTTCATATTTTTTAGTAGCTGGACCACAGTTTAAAAACTAGTGGTGCTACAGAATAGCACAGTCTTTCCCATATTAGTTTTCTATTTCTTTGGGTCTCAGCTAACTATTAAGACTTGCGACATATTCTTGGCAGCTATCGCCGTTCAAAGTACATTTTTTTGACATTTTATTAATTTTTCGATTTCCTAATAGTAGAACGGAAATACTATTTTAAGAATATTAAATAACAGTAAAACCTCGTCCTAAATGACAATTTTCTTTGAAAAATTTTGAGCCGTTTGTAAGAAAATGGGGTTATTCTACATTAAATCAACAGTTTTAATTAAAATTTTACCTCACCATTTTAGATTCACATGAAATTTGACACATAGGTAGTATTAATAAAGAATAAGAAAACTCCAAATTTTTAGTAAAATATTTCCATCCGTTTGCGAAATACAGCCATGTAGAATTTTACAAAATTGGGTTCCCGAAAATGTTTAAATTGATGTAGAATCTCTCCAAATTAAGATAGAAAGCTCGGACAGGTATCATTTTTCAGCTTTCTTTATGATATTTTATATGACATATAACTCAACAGGGGTTAGGTTTCAAAACGTTTTGAATTTCAATTGAAAATTTTGATTTTGAGCTTTTTTTAAATGCACATCTTTAAAAATTATGAAAAACTTCTAAAACAATTCTTATATGTTTTTGAACTGGCCATGTTTCTGAAAATGCGGAATTTTGAGCCCGTTTTCACAGAAAACGGTTGAGTTTTCGAGAAACTTTTCTGGCATTATTTAAAGCACCTGTACTCATAAATAGAATAATGTGAACAAATCGCCGCTAATGCAAATATTAACGACGTGAGAGACAAGTAAAAAAAATACATTTTTGTAATTTTTGAACAACAAAAGAATAGAGCAACATGACGTTTATGTCATTTCATAGAGTACATTAGGCACTGTCCTTACCAAAAGTTTAAAGAAAAAATTAGAGCCGTTTTTGAGAAAATCTTGTTTTTGTAATTTTTTAAAATTGCACAAATTGCATGCAATATTGTGTTAAGACCTTAATGAAATAAAGGTCAAGCCATGGAGAACAAATTTCATTTGAAGGAAATATCTCTATCACAAAATTTGTAGTAGTAGGAAGAGGCCGAAAAAAATTCAAACTTTTGCAGTTTTCGAAAATTCTCAGCATGTGATATACCTATACAATGGATTAGAAAGCTTTAAAAATGTTAATTTGCAACTACTTTCCAAAGTCAAAATATTACTGAGTTCTACAACAATGTATGCAAATGTATAATATACACTAAAATAAATGCCCAGAACTGTTGCAGTCATTTTCAAAGTATATTTAATGACCAGGTGATTTAAAGACGAGAAAAATAGTTGTTTTTTTAACTGCAGCCCGGTAGTCGCAAAAATCTTAAAGAAATTTACAATAATTTGCGTTTTAAGAGGAAGACATTTTTCGAGCCTGTTCCAAAGTTCTAAGTCACAGTAAAAATAATTTTTATCTTTTTTTTATAAATATTATTTTCCGTTTAAATTTGGGGCTGCGAAAATATCAGAAATTGTTTTTCTGATATTCAGGTAGTCGTCGTGTTAGGACGTGTTTCGGAGCAGCTCCGTAAAGTGAAAGGCCATGGGTTGCGACTTGGCGGTTTACCGCGCCCGCGTGGGCATCTGGGCAGGGCGCCTGCGTGTTTTCCGGGTGGCGAAGGGGCAAGCGGTGCGCGTGCGGTCCGGCGACGGCGTGGCTTTGCTCTGCGCAGCAGTTTTGGCCACTCTTCTTGTGATCGGCGGAGTTGAGCAAAATCCTGGTCCTGCTACTGAATCGTCGGTATCCACGTGCCCCAAATGTGATCGAAGCGAGAGAAGACTTCGGAGACTTGAAGCTGAATTAACCGAAGCCCAGCAGTGCATTAGGAAATTAAGCTTCAAGATCCAGGAGTTGGAGAAGCAAAGTGTCTACGAGCGATCAACGCATTCGAGTACCGAAGCAAACAACACCGTCATTGATGATGAGCCTTATAAGAACAAGGTTAAAGTGCTCGGAGATTCGATGCTACGCCACAGCGGAGGAGTTTGCAAGAAGAAAGGAGCCGACGTTTCTTTCTTTCCAGGGATAAACGTTGTGCAAATGAAATCCGTCGTGGAAAGAGCGCAAGAAAATGAAGCCGTGGAAGTCGTCCTTGTGCACGTGGGTACAAATGTATCGAAGAGGCAACCCATCTTCGACACTGTGAACCAGTGCGTGGAGTTAGGCCGTGCTGTAAAAAGAAAATTCAAAAACGCGCGAATTGTTTTATCTGGTGTGATGCAACGCAGAGATGTGCACATCGGTAGGACGTGGCAATTAAATCGAGGGTTACGATGGGCATGCGGAAAGATAGACGGTCATTTCGTAGACCCAAATCACTGGCTGGGGCCAGAAGACCTCGCACGGGATGGTCTTCATCTAAATTTCCGCGGTGCATGGAAGCTGGGCCGCCTGCACGATGAGGTTATTCAGTCATGCTTGCGAGGCAAGTGACTGCACAAAAGAAAGACTGTGGCAGCGGCGGAGACGACGGCGGCGGCGGTGACGGTGACGGCGGCGGCTTCGTGGGAAGCGCCATCCCGACATATAGTGACTGCTGCGCGGGAGGAGGCGACTGCTGCGCGGGAGGAGGCGACTGCTGCGCGGGAGGAGGCGACTGCTGCGCGGGAGGGGTCGATAGCTGCGCGGGATGAAACAACTACTGCGCGGGCGCAGGCACCTAAACAAGACGCAGGGATCCCAAAATCAGACTTGCAGGTGAGGAAAGGCTTCACTAGATTGTTGCAGGTGAACTGCCGTAGTATCATGAATAAGGTAATAGAATTTTGGAATTTAATTGAGGCTTGTGATCCTGATATCGTGATAGGTACAGAATCATGGCTCTCGGATGCGGTAGCAAATTCGGAAATTTTTCGGTCTGATTATATTACGTTTAGGAGAGATCGCGAAACTAGAGGCGGCGGAGTTTTCATTTGCGTGAAAAACACATTAAATGTCGTATCAAATTGGGTTGATAATGTTTTTGAAATGACGGGGTTGAAAATTCATTGTTTAGGAAATATCCTAGAAATAATTGCTTGCTATCGTCCACCGGCTAGTAGTTACGAAATCTTAGGCGCCATACACGAAAGAACTAAAAACATAAATAGCCATCCAGTAGTTATTGCCGGAGATTTAAATCTTCCAGACACTAATTGGAAAGGGTGCGTTTGCGACGGAAATGTGCAGCAACTTGTCAATAGACTTGTTTGGGACAACGGATTAGCGCAGGTAGTAGACCAGCCCACTAGACAGGAAGCGCTTCTAGATATTTGCCTCGTTAGACCGAAAGACTTATTCTTATCGTGCGACGTCATGGAAGGTATAAGTGACCATAAAGCAGTTCTTGTCGACTTGGACTTAAGTACTTCAAGGAAAAGTATTAACGCCGGATTTCCACTGAGGGAATACAAGAAAACGAATGTAGAAGGGCTTCAAAAATACTTAAGAGAACAGTACGAAGGGTTTCTTAGAATAGAAGGGGGGATTGAAGAAATATGGCGAGGATTTAAAAATATTCTTGAAAATGCCGTGCAGACATTTGTGCCGTGCAAATTGTTAAAAAGTAACCCCGATCCAGAATATTATAATGCAAAGATTAGATGCATGAAAAGAAAAACCAGAAAGGCGTTTAGAAACAGACACATTAGTGATAACCATATGTCATTATTTCGAAGTTATTCAAAAGCATTAGAAAAGGAAAAGAAAATTGCGGAAGAACGTCATTTGAAATATATCCTTGATTCGGACGGCAGTAATTGGTCGAAATTTTTTAAGTATGTTCGTAGAAGGAAGGGAAACAAAGATGAAATACCAGTTGTTCGGATAAATAATTCGCAAGTAACTGACGACAGGGAAAAAGCAAACGCTTTTAATGCGTATTTCACGTCGGTATTTCAGCAGAAAACTAACGATACACGGATACCAACGTTATCAGATAGAAATCTATTTTATATCGACGTAAATACTCTACGGAAAAGAATAAAATTAATGAAAAGCGGAAAATCTCGAGGGCCCGATTGTATTTCCACGGATATCATTAAATTAGGCGGTGAGGCTATTCTACCGTATCTAATTAGATTATTTAATGTCTCTATCAATAACGCTTGCGTACCGGAAGATTGGAAGTTAGCACTCGTAGTACCTGTTTTTAAAAGCGGTGATAAAACAGTCCTTAGTAACTACAGACCGATAAGTCTCACATCAGTCGTATGCAAACTCATGGAACAATTAATTACTAACTACATCCGGAAAGAATGGGAGGACAAGGAATGGCTGTATCAAGGTCAACACGGTTTCAGGAACGGTTTCTCATGCGAAAGTCAGCTTGTTTCCCTTCTACAGGACCTAGCCGATGAAATTGATAATGGGGGAAGGGTAGACGCGATAGTAATAGATTTTGCTAAAGCTTTTGATGTTGTTCCACACGATCGTCTTGTAAACAAATTAATAGATTCGGGTATAGACACAAGGGTGGTGGCTTGGATAAACGAACTACTACGTGATAGGAAACAAAAGGTTCGAATAGGAAGCTTTTATCAACCTCCGCTAGTGTTACGTCAGGGATTCCACAAGGAAGTGTCATTGGACCTCTCATGTTTCTCGCCTTTGTGAATGACTTGCCAAAACATTTAGCTTCAAATGTAAGACTCTTCGCCGATGACTGTATCATCTATCGGGTTATCAAATCAGAGGAGGATGTAGATATTTTGCAGCGAGACACAGACAAATTACACTCCTGGGCAGAAACAAACGGCATGGAAATAAACAGTTCGAAGAGCAAAGCCATCACGTTTGGTAGGGGTCGATGTTATGGTGAAACAGTGTACAAATTGAATAACAATGTCATACCTACAGTTACATCTTGCAAATATTTAGGAATACAGTTAGACAGTAAATTGAGTTGGGAAAATCAAGTAAATTTCGTTGTAGGGAAAGCCTGGAGATCTTTACATTTCGTTATGCGGATTCTAAAGAGGAGTACGGTGAAAAGTAAAGAATTAGCTTATATGTCACTAGTGCGACCCGTGTTAGAATACGGCGCGGTATGCTGGGATCCGTACAGAATATCGCAGCAAGGTAATCTAGAAAGGCTCCAGCGCAGAGCATTAAAATTCACTTTCAGGGGTACAAAAAATAAAGGTGCATGGGAGTCACTCGAAAAAAGGCGGATTAAGTTGCGACTCTGTGCTATGTACAAAGCATACAAAGGTTATCCTGCTTAGGGTGAAATTAATCGTCGTCTAGGAAAACCTACTTACTTCGGTAGAGCGGATCACAAGCACAAAATTAAGACAAGAGTGCAGAAAACGGATGTTGGGAAATTTTCATTCACAAACAGAACTATTAGAGACTGGAACAGTTTGCCTGCGACAATCTTTGAACCCTTTCCTCAAAACCTGAGAAAATTTAAAAATAAATTAGTTTCCTAGCTATTCATCTATATTTTATGTCATTGTATTATTGTTAAGTTTCTACTGTTAAATAAGTAGAATTTCCTATTAAGTAATTTGTCTAATTGTTATTATTAGTAGTAGTTGTAGTAGTATTGTCATTATTATTATTATTATTATTAGTATTATTATTATTTATATTCGTGTAGTGCAGTGCAGTGCAGTGCAGTGCAGTGTTGTGTAGTGGAGGGAAAGAAATGCGAAAGAGATGCATATCAGTTAAGTGTTGTGAAGTGCAGTGCAGTGAAGTGAACTGAAGTGAAGTGGAGTAAAATGAATTGGAGTAAGGTTTGCGCTGTGAAATTATGTACCATTATTCTTAATTATTGTTTTTTTTCCTAAATCAAGTACTCTCTTGTAATTTAAATATTCTGCCACCAAGTAATGATACTTCATTGCAGAATTAATAATAAATCTAATCC
>JAHLJT010009436.1:117441845-117472731 GCA_031308135.1 Acheta domesticus
ATTATGTATTATTCACGCTTAGTTTCTTTAGAATTTTTCAAATTGTAGTTGTAGCTAAGTACAGAAAGTGTCATATTATAATATTACATAGCCATTAACAATATCGCGAGAAAGTAGTACCTGCTATTGTAACACCACTAGTTTTCTATTAAACACGAATGTTAGTTGTCATTACTTACTCCCAACACGCTTCAATAGTAATTATGTAACCATGAATATAAATTTATTAATGTGGTTAGGCAGAAGAGCAGGTCTTAAGACCTGAATCTGACCAAAAAATAAGACATTTTTGTTATTATTATTTTTGTTGTATATAAACTGGATCTCTTACTTCAGTCTATTCATTATATAATGACATACGAAAAATTGAATTTAAAAAATTGTTCTAGAAGATAATGGCTTATTATCACATTGTGCAATGTTAGGCGGAAGCTAGCTGTCAACAGCTTCCTATGGCACTATCTATATAGTTACGGGCAGAGCAATTTCCAACTGTAATTCGGAATGTGGCCTTAGGAGCCAGCAGCACTTGTGGCCAGAGCGGGAGGCATTACCGCACCATACATAAATTTATTGGTAAGTCTTATGAATTTTCTATCAAAACTGTCTCTCCTTGTTCTAAGAATACCAGTATCATTGACAGGAAATGACAACTAAGAGGGCAATTTGCTTATCTTCATCAAATACTCATAGACAGTTATGAATAGAGACCAGAAAAATATGTATTATTAAACGTCAAAATATGTACATAATATACTAATGAAAACAGTAAGAATATGTAATAAATATGTAAAGTCAAATGTAATATGTAATATTAAAATTCTCTAATTTAAAAACCCTTTACATAGCAAGAATTACATTTAGAAAAACTGCTCACTTTACATGCAAACAATTTTCTCGTCAGCAGGAACGCGTAATCTATTGTAATCCAGGATCGTAGTTTAGCAGCCAGACTAATCGCAATAGAAGCCGTCCCACAAACTGGCCAGATCTACTCACCAGCAAATGATACACTGCAGCATCTTCATCGAAGTGTTACAGCGTCGGTGGTCATAAATACTTCTCGGTAAATTACGGTTAAAAGATCACAGAACGTGGTGTCAATGAGATTTGTTGGACACGCAGAATTCCCCCAACTAATGTAGAAAAATGTTGATTTAAAAAAATATATCTTTCATTAAAAAATATGAAATTAAATTGAAGAAAATTGATAAAATAAGAAAATATATTGTGGAAAACAGCAAATATGTAAAATATGTAATATAGTACCATAATATGTAAAAATATGTACGAAAAAAATCGATATTGTGTTAGGAGAGCTAAGATTCGCCAAGATTACAATTTTGAGAATACTATAAGTAGAATGACAAAAAAAAATGTAAATTACATAAAAATCCGGTCTCTAGTTATGAATACATTCCATGTAAAATTTCCTATTCTAGTACTAAAGTCAAGCAGCAAGTCGTCATCACTCTTGTTTCAATCATTGTCAATCACTTTGAAATTCAGATTGAATAACGAATGAAATTGAACTTTTACCTTTCCCATATACGGAGTAATATACGTAGTATATGGAAAGTTATGTAATGCTGCGCGAAAAAATGGCCAATTTTCGACAGAAAAAATTCGTTGCCAGGCCGTGATAACGAAAAAGTGGATAAATCCAGTTTCTAAATTAAGAAACAAAATCCCACTAACACGTGGTGCAGGCCAGAACCCCTCCTTTTGTGGGTCCTTGATACCGAAAAAACCAAATGAAAGGAAAACGTCCGTCTGTCTCTCCGTCCGGTCCGTCAGTCTGTGAACACTGCTAACACTGCTAGCCATACGTACGATTTCTTCCAAAATGGATATCCTCAGTCGATCTGGTTCGCGTCGAAGCTTGAGACTTGAAAAGGATTCTATAAAATCTGGCGGTACTTTACGTGAAGCTCCCCAGACATTTTCAAAAATTTTCTCAAAAACGGCTCCAACTTTTTTTCTTTAACTTTCTTGTAAGAACTAGGCACAATGCACTTATTAAGATAGGCATAGGTCCGATTTTCACGTTAACTCTGATTTTCGAAAAATTGCGTGAGGTTGAATTTTATTCGCGGTCTTCCTCCGACTACAAAATTGCAGATAAAATTTTCCTTCGGTAGATGCAAAGGCGATTATTCACTCCTTTCAAGGAAGCCGCCAAAATGTGCGTTCAAGCGTCGCTAGGTACAATTTAGATAAGTACAAAAGTTAATAAATTAACGTAAACAAGTAGCATAAAATGTAAATAATAGTATGTAAGGTTAGTATAAGATTGAAGATTGTAAATATTGTAAATCATTAGAATTCAGGTTATAATGTATATCAATTAGAACTGATACCCCAAGCCACTCAGCTAAGAATGAATTAGAACTAGTGATGCTACAGAATGGCACAGACTTTCCCGTATTAGTTTTCTAGTTCCTTGGCTCTGGGCTAGCTCTTCGGAATTGCAACATATTCGTGCCAGCTGCCACTATCGCCGCACAAACTACATTTTTTTTCACATTTTCTTAATTTTTCGGTTTCCTAATGGTATAATTGAAAATATTAATTTTAGAATTATAAAGAACCTCAACTTAATGGCAATTTTCTTTTAAAACTTGGGAGCAGTTTTATGCGAAATGGCGTTGACGCGCTACTAAAATGCAAACTTTGAAGCTCTTTTTAACAGAAACTTTTTGAGTTTTCGAAAAACTTCATTTCAAGCATTAAAGCTCTTACACCCACAAATACAATAACGTTTATAAATTGCTGGTATGTGGCATATTAAAGGTGAAAGAGATCTTACAAAAAAAAATTACATTTGTGTAATTTTTGAAAAAACAAAAAAATACCTCAAAATACACTTACACGTCATATTAAAGAGCACAATTAGTACTATCCGTTCCAAAAGTTTGAAGAATAAATTTCGAGTCATTGATGAAAAAATGGCATTTGAATGTTTCTGAAAATGGGAATCTTTGAGCTAGTTTCATAGAAAACTACTGGGTTTCCAAGAAACATTACATGACATTATTTCAAGAACACGTATTCATAAATGTAATAATGTGAACAAATCGTCGCTATTCTTTGGACTTCTCTCTCGTCGTTAATATTTACATTATTAACGACAATAGAGAAGTCCAAAGAATTATATTTTTGTAATTTTTGAAAAAACTAAAGAATAGAGGATGTCATCTGATAGAGTACATTAGGCACTATCCCTACCAAAAGTTTAAAGAAAAAAAATGGGGCTGTTTTTGAAGAAATCTTGTTTTTGCATTTTTTTAATTACAACATATTGCACGCAATATTGCCCGAAAACAACTAAAATTTTGAAAAAAATATACATGACCTTAAAGAAAAAACTCACTTTGAAGAACAAAATTTTAACATTAAAATCGGACCCATGCCACCTTAATAAGTGTATTTTACTATATTCTTACTAGAAAATTTAAAGAAAAAATATGGAGCTGTTTTGAGAAAATTTCGAAATGTCCCGGGAGCTTAATGTAAAGTAGCCGCCAAGTAATTGAAGAATGTTTTTCAAAATCTCAAAGCTTTGACCCATAACCAGATCGACCGGGGATATCGATTTGGAAGAAATCGTAACCTATGGTATACACAGTAGTATTGTTAACAGACGGACGGACGGACGGACGTTTCCTTTCAATTGGTTTTTCGGTATCAAGGACCCACAAAAACAGGGATTCTGGCTACACCATCTGTTAGGGGATTTTTTACTGAATTTAGCAACTGGGTTTATCCATTTTTACTTTCCCGTATACGTAGGTAAACACGGAGTGATATAAACGTACGTATAGGGAAAGGTTATGCAATGCTGCGCGAAAAAATGGCCCATTTTCAAGGGCGGAAAAAAACTCATTGCCGGGCCGTGATAACGAAAAAGTGGATAAAACCATTTGATAAACTTAAGAAAAAATCCCTAACACGTGATGTAGGCCAGAAACCCTGTTTTGTGGGTCCTTGATTCCGAAAAAATCAATTGAAAGGAAAACTCCGTCTGTCCGTCCGTCCGTCTGTGAACACTGATAGCGCCAAAATCATACGTACGATTTCTTCCAAAATGGATATTTCCCAGACGATTTGGTTGTAGTCAAAGCGTTGAGATTTTGAAAAAGATTCTTTGGGGGTACTTTTACATGAAGCCCCCCGGACATTTTCAAAATTTTCTCAAAACGACTATTAATTTTTTCTTTAAATTTCTGGTAAGAATAATAGTAAAATACACTTATTAAGGTCGCATAGGTCAGATTTTCACGGATAACTTTGAATTTTCGAAAATTGCCAAAGTTTGAATTTTATTCGGCATCTTCCACCAACTACAAAATTACAGATAGAGACTTTTCCTTCAAATAATTTTTTTCTTCATAGTGAGTTCTTTCTTTAAGGTCATGCACATTTTTTGGAAATTTTACTAGTTTGCAAGCAATATTGCCTGCAAATGCGCAATTACAAAAAAATTACAAAAACAAAATTTTCTCAAAAACGGCTCCAAATTTTCCCTTTAAACTTTTGATAGGCATAGTGCCTACTGTATTTTATAAGATGACAGAAACGCCATATTGCTCTATTCTTTTGTTTCTTCAAAAATTGGAAAAATGTAATATTTTTTACTTGTTTCTCACGTCGTTAATATTTACATTAATAGCGATTTTGTCACATTATTATATTAAGGAGTATATGAGCTTTAAATAATGTCAAGTAAAGTTTCTCGAAAACACACCCTTTTTCGTGTGAAAACTAGCTCAAAATTCTGCATTTTCAGAAACGCCCAAACGCCATTTTCTCATATATGGCTGAAAATATTTTCTTGAAACTTTTGTAACTGATAGTTCTATTTACACTCTATAATATGAGGTAAAGTTTATTTTGAGGTTTTTTTTTTTTTTTGTTTTAAAAAAATATATAAATGTAATTTTTTTGAAAGCTCTCTCAAATTTTTAATATTCACATTAGCAGTAATTTGTAAAGATTATTATATTTTTGAGTGTAAGTGCTTCAATTAACTTTAAATAAAGTATTTTGAAAACTCAAAACTTTTCTTTGAAAATGAGCTTCAAATTTCGCATTTTTAGTAGAGCTAAGACGCAATTTTCTTTAAAACGGCACATAGTTTTTAAAAGAAAATTGCCATTTATGACTAGGTTTTTGTGTTCTTTAATATTCTAAAATTAATATTTTCGTTCTGCCAACAGGAAACCGAAAAATTAAGAAAATAACAAAAAATACTTTTGGCGGTGATAGATGGCAGCTGGCAAGGAGTATGTGGCAATTCCAAATAGCTAGCGAAGACCCAAGGAAATAGAAAACTAATACGGGAAAGTCTGTGCCATTCTGTAACACCACTAGTTTCGTTATCAGGTCCCGGCAATGAATTTTTTCTGCCGAAAATCTGCCGTTTTTTCGCGCAGCATTACATAACTTTCCCCATACGAAGTATATTACTCGGTAAAAATGTACGTGTAGGGGAAAATAAAAAGTAATGCTTGAACTATTCTTGAAACTAGTGGTGCTGCAACATGGTACAAACTTTCTCGTGTAACTTGTATTGTTTATGTAAAATTATAATTCGTATATTTCAAATAATTTATCTCTAAAACGTGCTGTTACGGTACTGGCTGATTTTCCGGCAATGCCCATGTTTGCCACTCATCTATTAATCTTGCTTGCCCCCTCCCTCCCCTCGCAAGGCCTATTTGGCCTGCGTGCCTATTTGGTCTCTACTAAAAGCCCTGACACTCCGATTTGACAACAGGGTACGGTGTCCAACAAGAGCCCCGCACCAGCAAAGTTGCTTGTGGTTTGCATTGCGTTCCAGGTGGTTTTGTCGTGGCTACGAACTGAATATGTATTGAGAGGGGTGAAAATACCTTGCGGGATATTTTGAAAATAAAATCAAAATAATGTCGACGAAGTAATTATTAGTAGGATAGAGAAATGCAAAGAAATATTAACCAATTTAGTCATTGAGCACTTAAGTGTACAGAAAATGTGAATAAAATTAATTTGGGTTAGATATTGTGAATATTAGAAAAATAATTTTATTCCAGAAATTATTTTACTTAAGACATTGTTGTGGAGGCAAATGAACATAAATGGGCAGCAGAGATGCTGATAAAACAGCATAAGATGCCAATGTTTTTATTATTATTATTATTATTTTAAATTTATTACATCTCGTTCGACATTTCTGTCTCTCGAGGGGTTTGAAAACAGTACATTTTATATTATAACGTTCTGGATATGGCCATCCATAGAGTATTCATTCCTACTCGTGAAAACATGGTCTAAGGTTCGAAGATTTGTTCAGGCTTCGAGGTTCGGTTTGAGGTGTTACGTTGAAATTAAGGTAGTGCTAGGAAAGGTGTACAAACCGAAGTTATGGTGGCCTCAGTCTAACCTTGGGGAATCTTGATTTAATACGGGCCATGAAGCACGGCGGCCCAGATTAAATATTGTGAAACAGGGGGAATAGTAAAGATGTTGAAAGAAATGGTCAGCTATTTTGTTTATGTGTTCGTTTAATGGCAATATGCTCGCATGAATTTGGGAATTTGCAATAAACCATGTGCCTTGAGGGTCTTTCTTAGGAACTTTTTTGGAATGCAACTAACTTTGAAGGTTACTGGTGCTGCGTCACCCCATACTGGACATGCGTAGGTTAGAGTGGGTTGAATAATTCATTTGTACAGTAATATTCGGCTTTCGATACTAGTAGCAGATCTAGAGTTAATTAAAGGAAACATTTCGACGTTTTGACCAAAGCTTTATTAGTAGTTGCGTGGATATGGGGTTTCCACGTTAATCATTTCTCTAATAATACTCCTAGGTACTTCACTGTGAAAAGTCCACGGGATGCGATTTCCATTGATGTTAAGTTCGAGGGAATTTTTGGTCGGCGTAATGTGAATATCTTTGCTTGACACTTATTATGATTGAGTTTTATTCGCCATTCCTAAGTCCACTTAATATAATTGTTTACATCGTTTTAAATATTCTCCTTCGTTATTATGATATCACTGCGAGAAGTGAATAGTGCAATTTCATCAGCGTATAAAGTTACGTTGGAGTCGCCTTCAATTGGAATATCATAACTGAAAATGTTAAGTAGTAAGGGAGAAAGAACTGAACCCTGTGGTGCTCCTGCTGCTGTAGTGTGGGGGTAGATATGTCTGCATTGACTTTTACGACAAATGATCTGTTCGAGAGGAAACTCTTCGTGATCTTTAATAGGTATTCTGGTATACCTAAAGATTGCATTTTGTATAGGAGGCCATGGTGCCAAACTCTGTCATAAGCCTGACTTACGTCGAGGAAGACTGTCACTGCATGTTTCTTTTGGTGAAAACCGTTAGCTATGGCTTCGGTAATACGTAATAATTGATGGGTAGTAGAATGGTTTGGTTTGAATCCGAATTGTTCCGAAGGGATTGCTTTTATATTGTTGATAAATTTTGTTAACCTTGTATGGATTAGATGTTCGTAGATTTTTGATAATATTGGAAGAAAACTGATAGGTCTAAAGTTTTCAGCTATCCTTGGGTTTTTCCCGTGTTGCAGACTGGTAAAATAACTGCTCTTTTCCAAGCAGTAGGAAAGTAGTTTCATCTTAAAGATGCATTAAATATTGCAGTTAAAGTAGTTTTATATGGTTTACCAAGCATTTTCATACAGACATTATTAATACCGTCGATGCCAGAAGATTTTCTTAATTTCAGGAGTTTAATCACTGAGATAGTTTCCGAAGAAGAAATGAATTTGATGGGTAGTGCCACAGTGGGGATATTACTACTGAGATAGTTTACTATTTCTGCATTAAATTGTATATTGGAAACGGGATGTGGTTTGAAGGTGTTCTCTAAATGTAAAGCAAAGATTTCTGATTTTTCTTTGTCAGAATTAATTGTTTCTGAGCCATGTCGTAAAGGAGGAATTTTTACCTTTTCTTTGGTAAGTCTTTTTAACAGTAGACAATTTAAAAATATGTTGTCACAAAACGTAAGTGTGGAATATCGCAAGAAATGATGGAAAGTCGACGTAAAAGCATTGTTATGGAAACATAAGTGCATGATCAGGAATGGAATTCTCCTCGACTCAACGCCAAGAGCACACTTTGTCTACATAAACAGAAGTGTAGAACTTACGAATTTTTACAAAGACTTCAAAAAATGATTTAACGTTCCAGGCCCAGAATGTCAGTAGTAATGAAGTTAAATTAAGCAAGTTTTCAAAAGTATTCCAATAGAGTATTGATGGCCATCTTATAGTGTATATTTTTTATTTCTCGACGTGCGAGGGTCTGTCTTAATGAAGGAATTTCTCACGGCATTTCGCGTCTTTCTCGGTCGTGTCACTAGATGTAGCATGATCGTGCCAGTATCAAGCAGTGCTAGTGGTGGGGAAATTAACAAAATAAGATCAGATTTTTATTTCGCTTCAGACAAGAATGTTAATTCAGAAATAAAATAAATTGCAGCCGGCACTTCTTTCCGTTGTAATTTTAATTACTTAAGTTCAATGTTGTTATTTAACCTTTTCGTGGGCGGTGGGAAGCATGCTTCCCACTTCACAGAAGTCTCTCCAGTACCCTTGCTTGGGAAGCGTTCTTTCCGGCTCTCTTATATTCAATCATCCCTCTTTGCCTACTGGAAACGTTTCTGTAAAGTGCTTTTCCCGCCGTTTTCGTGTATTTTGAGTTTGCAAGCATTTCAAGGGTAGCTTGTCAATGAAGCACTATATGCCCGTAGAAAGCGGATACAAAATTTAGTGCTCGTTAGATGTCTGTAGTGGTTACGTACATAATTCTCTTGTTTACATTGGCAAAAGCAAAAAAAAATTGACTTTCATCTCAGACTTGTGGATTTGTTCATATTTTTTAGTAGCTGGACCATAGTTTAAAAACTAGTGGTGCTACAGAATAGCACAGTCTTTCCATGTTAGATTTCTATTTCTTTGGGTCTCAGCTAACTATTAAGACTTGCCACATATTCTTGGCAGCTTCCATCTATCGCCGTCCAAAGTACATTTTTTGACATTTTATTAATTTTTCGATTTCCTAATAGTAGAACGGAAATACTATTTTAAGAATATTAAATAACAGTAAAACCTCGTCCTAAATGACAATTTTCTTTGAAAAAGTTTGAGCCGTTTATAAGAAAATGGGGTTATTCCACATTAAATCAACAGTTTTAATTAAAATTTTACCTCACCATTTTAGATTCACATGAAATTTGACACATAGGTAGTATTAATAAAGAATAAGAAAACTCCAAATTTTTAGTAAAATATTTCCATCCGTTTGCGAAATACAGTCATGTAGAATTTTACAAAATTGGGTTCCCGAAAATGTTTAAATTGATGTAGAATCTCTCCAAATTAAGATAGAAAGCTCGGACAGGTATCATTTTTCAGCTTTCTTTATGATATTTTATATGACATATAACTCAACAGGGTTAGGTTTCAAAACTTTTTGAATTTCAATTTAAAATTTTGATTTTGAGCTTTTTTTAAATGCACATCTTTAAAAATTATGAAAAACGTCTAAAACAATTCTTATATGTTTTTGAACTGGCCATGTTTCTGAAAACGCGGAATTTTGAGCCCGTTTTCACAGAAAACGGTTGAGTTTTCGAGAAACTTTTCTGGCATTATTTAAAGCACCTGTACTCATAAATAGAATAATGTGAACAAATCGCCGCTAATGCAAATATTAACGACGTGAGAGACAAGTAAAAAAATACATTTTTGTAATTTTTGAACAACAAAAGAATAGAGCAACATGACGTTTATGTCATTTCATAGAGTACATTAGGCACTGTCCTTACCAAAAGTTTAAAGAAAAAATTAGAGCCGTTTTGAGAAAATCTTGTTTTTGTAATTTTTTTAAATTGCACAAATTGCACGCAATATTGTGCGAAAACTAAAATTTTTAAAAAATCTTAAGACCTTAATGAAATAACTCACCATGGAGAACAAATTTTAATTTGAAGGAAATATCTCTATCACAAAATTTGTAGTAGTAGGAAGAGGCCGAAAAAAATTCAAACTTTTGCAGTTTTCGAAAATTCTCAGCATGTGATATACTTATACAATGAATTAGAAAGCTTTAAAAATGTTAATTTGCAACTACTTTCCAAAGTCAAAATATTACTGAGTTCTACAACAATGTATGCAAATGTATAATATACACTAAAATAAATGCCCAGAACTGTTGCAGTCATTTTCAAAGTATATTTAATGACCAGGTGATTTAAAGACGAGAAAAATAGTTGTTTTTACTTTCCCGTATACGTACGTATACACGGAGTGATATACGTAGTATAGGGAAAGTTATGTAATGCTGCGCGAAAAAATGGCCAATTTTCGGCGGAAAAAAATTAATTGCCGGGCCGTGAAAACGAATAAGTGGATAAAACCAGTTGCTAAATTAAGAAAAAAAATCCTCTATCTCGTGGTGTGGTCAAAATCCATGCTTTGTTGCTTCTTTATACTTAAAAATCGATTGACGGCATTCCGTCCGTCTGTCCGTCTGTGGTCAACGCTAGCGCCTAAACCGTTCGGTCGATTTTCTTCAAAATTGATATTCCCCAGTCGATCTAATTCTAGTCGAAGCTTTCTGATTTTGAAAAAGATTCTTTAAAATTTGGGGTACTTTATATGAAGCCCCCGGGGATTTTCAACATTTTCTCAAAAACGGCTCCAAATTTTTTCTTTAAATTTCTTGTATGAATAGAGGAAAATACACTTTTTAACATGGCATAGGTCCGATTTTCACGTACAGCTCTGAATTTTCGAAAATTGTGAAAGTTTGAATTTTTTTCGGCGTCTTTCTCCAACTACAAAATTGAAGATAGAGATTTTTTCTTCAAATAAAATTTGTTCTGCATATTGAGTTCTTTAATAAAGGTCATGTAAATGTTTTTCACAATTTTGGTAGTTTTCGTGCAATATTGCGTGCAATATGTGCAATTTTAAAAAATTACAAAAACAAAATTTTCTCAAAACGGCTCCAAATTTTTTCTTTAAACTTTTTGTAGGGATAGTGGTAAATGTACTCTATCAATGACATAAAAGCCATTTTGGTCTATCGGTTGGTTTTTTCAAAAATTACAAAAATGTAAATTTGTTTACTTGTCTCTCACGTCGTTAATATTTACATTATCTGCGATTTTTTCACATTATTATATTTACGAGTATATATGCTTTAAATAATGTCAAGTAAAGTTTCACGAAAACACTACCGTTTTCTGTGAAAAGTAGCTCAAATTTCGGCATTTTCAGAAATGCTCAAACGTCATTTTCTCGTATATGGCTGCAATTTTTTTCTTGAAACTTTTGTAACGGATAGTGCTAATTACACTCATTAGTATAGCGTGAAGTTTATTTTGAGTTTTTTTTTGTTTTTTTCAAAAATTATATAAATGTAATTTTTTTAAAGATCTCTCACATCTTTAATATGTACATTATCCGCAATTTGTAAAGATGATTATATTTGTGAGTGTAAGTGCTTCAAATAACTTCAAATAAAGTATTTTGAAAACTCAAAAATTTTCTGTGAAAATGAGCTTCAAATTTCGCATTTTTAGTAGTGCTAAAACGCCATTTTCTCTTAAACGGCACATAATTTTTAAAAGAAAATTTCCATTTACGGCTAGGTTTTTGTGTTCTTTAATATTCTAAAATTAATGTTTCTGTTCTAGCAATAGGAAACCGAAAAATTAAGAAAATGACAAAAAATGTACTTTTGGCGATGATAGATGGTAGCTGGCAAGAACGAGTATGTGGCAATTCCGAATAGCTAGCGAAGACCCAGGAAAATAGAAAACTAATACGGGAAAGTCTGTGCCATTCTGTAGCACTAGTTTTAACTGCAGCCCAGTAGTCGCAAAAATCTTAAAGAAATTTACAATAATTTGCGTTTTAAGAGGAAGAGATTTTTTCGAGCCTGTTCCAAAGTTCTACGTCACAGTAAAAATAATTTTTATCTTTTTTTTATAAATATTATTTTCCGTTTAAATTTGGGGCTGCGAAAATATCAGAAATTGTTTTTTTGATAATATAAATATTTTCTTATTTATCAATATTTTTCAGTTAGATAAAACAGTGTTAAGTTGACGAAAAAAACTTAAATTAAAAAAAACTCGTTTTTGATTGTAGAGAAGTGTAGGGGTTACGCAACCTTTGAAAAATATTATTTTTATGCCAGAATTATGATGTAACTACTCATATGTCATTTGATTGATGGAAACTGTTTACCATCTTATCCGGGAAACCCCTTAAAAAAAGTCCTCTAACACGTGGTGTAGCCAGAATTCATGTTTTGTGCGTCCTTGATACCGAAAAATCGATTGACGGTAAAACGTCTGTCTCTCTGTCCGTTAACAATGTTTGGGGTTAATCCGATTTGCGTTCAACCGATTTTCTCCAAAATTGATATTCCCCAATCGATATAGCTGATGTCATCGCTCCTTGAATTTGAAAATGATATTTTAATTTTGGGAGTACTTTACAAGAATCCCCATTTTCCAAATTTAAAAAAAAAACTCTACCGTATTTGTTTAAGTTTTTGTGATGGATATGGGAAGGACATTTAAGTGAAAAGTGCAGGTCTCATGTTGGTTGAAAACCCTAACTTTTCGCTGATAACAAAGGTTCAATTTTTACTTTCCCGTATACTATACGTACGTAACTAAAACTGCGAAATTTAGATCTCTTTTTCACGGAAAATTTTTGAGTTTTCAAAAAATTTCATTTGAAGTCATTTGAAGCACTTGCATTACAGGTAATATACATATTAAAGATGTGTTTTAAAAAAATATTTAAAACAAATACATTTGTGTAATTTTTTAAAATACAAAAAAAATCAAAATGAACTTTACGTGATATTAACGAGTGCAATAATCACTATCCGTTCGAAAAGTTTGAAGAAAAAATTTGAAGCCATTTATGAAACAATGGCGTTTGAGCGTTTCTGAAAAGGCGGAACTTTACATGACATTATTTTAACCATATGTACTCATTAGTATAATAAAGTCAACAAATCGAATGTCATAATAAAGTCAACAATGCAAATATTAAAACGTGAGAGACTAGTCAAAAAAATTACATTCATGCAACAATTGAATTCCGTTTCTTTTGTTATTTATTCTACCTTGGCCAATAGCCCTCTGCAGCCCATAAGGTAAATATAATAGTAATGAATATATACTTAGATAATATTCTAGTTTTATATATTAAACAACATCGTGCTTCAATGATTTATCATGAGAAAAGGCTCATCAGTTCTAATCTACGGGGGATCGAAAAATTTTCTTGGTAGCTTTCTTTTTATTCGCATTTTTAGTAGCGCTAAAACGCCATTTTCTCTTAAACGGCACATAATTTTTGAAAGAAAATTGCCATTTACGGCTAGGTTTTTGTGTTCTTTAATATTCTAAAATTAATGTTTCTGTTCTACCAATAGGAAACCGAAAAATTAAGAAAATGACAAAAAAATGTACTTTTGGCGATGATAGATGGTAGCTGGCAAGAAAGAGTATGTGGCAATTCCGAATATTGACAAATAAATAAATAAAATAAATACGGTCATGCTTAATTTTTTCAAAATAGGAGTAGTTTTTCTTTAATTTTGTGACAAACGTAATAGGCCGCTGTAAATTTACTGCGCTTCAGACAGCTGGATGCGTCGTAAATTAGAATGTGCAATTTTGTATATTATTTTTTTCTTCGTTTCTTACATTCGAACTTTGTTATAGACTTACACATTAATATTTTAGAAATTGTTTATTTTGAAATATTTGAAATAAGTAAAAAGAATTAATAGCTCTCAGAATAGCGACAATACAGGGTCTGCAACAATGGAATTCACTTTGCGCTCGCGAATATCTGTGAATTAGTGTGATTTTTGTGACCTAATGGAGCTGTATGAAAAGGAGTTATAATTGTCTAATTTATGTTGATATTTGCAGGCAAATATTTAGTTTTGCACCAAATGCTGTACCATTTGTAGTGAGTAGAGAATTTGTTGCATGGTTTTAAAATACTCTTCCCTAATCATGGCCCAATGGAAGGCATTTCTATATTTCCAGGTATCAGGCTTCTTTTTCCAATACAGGGTTACAAAACTTTTGCATTCTATTTTTGTGAAGTTGTAGAATTCACATAGTTCTGACAACACTGCAATGGAAATAGTGAGTTCCAAGCGAAGATGTTAGTAGCGCATAAAGTGCAATATTACAGTACTACTTAGCTGTTTCCTCTAATACGGGAAAGTAAGTGCTGTTGTAGCACCACTAGTTTTTTCAAAAATTACACAAATGTATTTTTTTTTGAAAGATTTTATCCCACGCCGTTTACATGCACATTTAAAGCAATTTGTAAACACTTGTATTTGTGAGTTAATGTGCTTCAAAAGACTTCTAATGAAGTTTTTCGAAAATTAAAAAAAAATTGTAAAACTGATCCTCAAATCTGGAAATTACAGTAGCGCTTAAACGCCATTTTCTTGAAATCGGCTTCAAATTTTTCAATGAAAATTGCCATTTATGACGAGGTTTTTCTGTTCTTTAATATACATAAAATATTATTTCCGTTCTACTATTAGGAAACCGAAAAATTAAGAAAAGATCGAAATGTGTACTTTGGGCGGCGATAGATGGCAGCTAGCAAGAGTACGTAACAAGTCCGAATAGCTAGCCGAGTCCAAAGGAAATAGGAAACTAGTATGGGAAAGTCTGTGTCATTCTGTAGCACCACTCGTTCGATATTAGGGCCAGGCAATTAATTTTTTTCTGCCGAAAATTCGCCGTTTTTTCGCATAGCTTTACATAACTTTCCCTGTATTACTTTTTCTAATATTACTCCTGTATTAAAGTAGCGTTTATTGTCGACAGCACAATTTTTATAGATGGTGGTAGTTTGGCACTACATAGTATGTATATATTGGAGAGTTCAAGATTGTTTAGACCTTTATTGCGTCATAAGTTTGAGGATTTTCCTCTCTTGTGTCACTGACACACCTCTTTTGTATTATTTACACTATCATTACTTCAACAACCTACATCTAACTAAAATTACTTCATATGCGACTCTGTCGCGTCCTTATTGCTTTTATCTTAGCGAAATTCTCTTATCCTGAAATGGCCTAACACAGGCGTCACTGTCACGCCCTTGTTGTGCACTGATTACTATTTACACGGGTATGTATACGGGAAAGTAAAAATCGCTGTATATTGTTGTTCATATACACCGGACAGACAGACGGACTGGACGTTTTGAACAAGGAAAAAAAACACAACTTTTCCAGTATCAGGGGACCCTAAAATGTATTTCGGTTGAAATCTGGAAATTGATTTTCCGCTGAATTACATAACTTTCCGTATAATAACTACGTATATTACTCCGTATATATGTGTACGAGAAAGTAAAATTGAAGCCATTTTAGAGAAAGTTTTGAAACGTACCATTGGCTTGATTTTAGGCGCCACCAACATGTAAAGAATTTTTTTTAATCACAAAGCTTCAATTCGGGCGATATCGACCAGGGAATATTAATTTGGGGAAAATCCTACAAATGGTCTAGGCGCTAATGTTCTCAGACGGAAGGAAAAGACGGACGTCTTGAAACACCGACGAACGACTTGAAAAAATAAATACACGTACGTAGTATACTAGAAAGTACTAAGACACTATTTAATAATCAAGGGATCCCAAAACATGCATTCCTGTTAAAACCTCGAAATCGATTTTCCGCGGGTTTACAAACCTTTCTCTATACAACTATAAATGTACGTAGTAAAGTATAGATGTAAAACTAACAAAACAATGGAAACGTTCGTAAAACAATAGAATAGTTAAGATAAAGATACAACGTGATAGCCGTCAGTTTCATTTAAAATGGTGACAGATTGTGGGAAATTGGTCACATTCTGTGATTGTTTTATATTTTCGTAAAAATCTTCGACAGCCAGTGGGGTCAATTTAATTGTGAACTTGAATATAGGAGTATAAAATGATATACATTTCATAACAGTGTTGATATAAAGAAAGGTATGTCATAGATATTGGCATTTTCTACCTCTGTTAGGACACAACTAATTGAAGGAAGTTTCTATTGTAATAAAAATTTAAAAAATTAATCTACTACAAGAATTATTTTCAAATTTCCAAAGGATTTGAATTAGAACACTTCGCTCTAGGATTGCTGGGAATTAAAGCTCTTCTATTTTGCAGTGCAAATAGGGGTAAATAAAGCAAATTAAAATGAGATTAAACCGATAAGTAATAATAATGGATTTCTTAACATTGAGAAAGGAAAAGTTTTTGAGAACATTGTATCTAAATTGGAATCCATTCGTGTGAAAACAGACTAGAGAACGCATCACCTATGTTTTGACCTTTGATCCTTTTAAAGGATATTTTCTCTATGTCTTGTGACCATAAGTAATTAAAAATGGAAATTTTGTGGCTCTATTGTGACTGCAGTAGCATTAGAAGTAAAAAAGCAAATGAATACTGTTGAAATTGTTCTTTAAAAATCATTTTCACTAATATTTATATATTTGGAAAGAAGTACAAGGATGGACATTGGTACAATGTTACAAGGATCCTTCCATGTGTTTTGCATCATTCCTGTAAATGTTTTAAATACCTATTTTTACTTCATAATTGATAGAAATAACATATAACAAATCATACATTGCTTTTACAGCAAAATATGTAGTTAATTTTCCATAAACACAATATAACAATGTGAAGTGCTTTTCTTACAAAAATTAGAATGAGTAGATTGAAATTTTGTTGAAAATAAACAGCTAATAAAATGTACTGTCTTGTAGAATCTGTTTTGGAAAATTTATTCTCAGATTATTCCCCACTATATGTATTAAGGCAATGAGTATTATAAGATTTTATAATAAAGCTTTTGAGAACATATTTATTTGCAAGGCAGAAAAATATATTAAAAACTGGATAACTGGTAATCTAATTTTCTTTGTACATATCTACTCATTACTTAAAAACTAATGATAAAGGGCTCAGTTGTTTCTGATTACCTTTTCTTCAAAAAAATGCAAAGTAATTTCCCAGTGTGAAGTGAAGAATTTCCCAGAATAAAAGGGTATACAGAAGGAAACAGCTTTTTCTGGAAATAAGAATTAATTATAGTATTCTGTTATATATGATACAATATATTGTTGTTTATCAATTTAATAAACTCATTTAATGTTTATTCCCATTCCTGTGAATAGTGTTGTGAAAACTATTTGCTCCTATGTGCCATTCTCCACACAATGGCCTCAATTGGTGAAACAGAAATACACTCAAACCAGTTGGGTTTAATGCAGTCCCTTACAGAAAAATATTCATATTGTTACAAGTCACACACTAAAATAGTTGGATAACAGTATTCTTCTGGAAATCTAGGCAGATGTTTGGAAATCATTACCTCTATTGGTATTTGGAGGTCTAATAACTATTGGAGGCTTACTAGCATTACAACTACCAGAGACAGCAAACAAAAAATTACCTGATACCTTTGAAGAGGGAGAAGCATTTGAACAGTAAGTAATTTGTTTTAAATTATCCAATTAGTTTACAAATATTTCTGTCTTAAATTAGATACCAGCTTTGCTTTGCAGATTAAAATTAAAAGCTACAAAAATTCATTTGTAGCATTTAAAGCTGTTTCATGGATTCTCTTCATCTGTATTCCATGTAATATTTTCTATAAATGCCCAGTAGTTTAAAGAGCACTTAATTTTAAAATGTTTTAGTATTGAAAAGCCCATTTTTGGTGGTTGAAAATCAATGTTACTCTAATAATTACCATCTTAATATTGCTTTAAATATCTACAATAAATTATTCAAATTGAAATAGCATGTATATTAAACCAAGCAACAATTTCAGATCAATTTTTGAAGAGACATCTGAAGTCCAAATTGAAGAAAGCAAGAAATGACAAAACATAGAATATTAGTAACAAACAATATTAAGAATGTATATTTTTATGATGAATTTGTATAGCAAACATTACTTCTTAATGTATCTGAAAGTTGAGATACTTCTGCAATAAGGAGAGTTTGGTTATAAATTCAATTTCTTAAAATTAATTTATGACAACAGAAACATAGAAAAACTAAAGTACCTTTATATTAAAATAAAAAATTATATTAATTATTGTAAGTATTGAAAAATTTTGCAAAACATGATAATGTTCATTTAATACTCATAAATGAAATTACACTTTTGAAAAAAGTTAATAGAGTTAAGAATATAACTAATTTTTAACAGCAATCCAAGTATACAGATTTACTCAAGGAAATATGTTTCACTGATTTACAATACAAATAATGTTTTTTTCAGAAATTTTATATTTCTGAGGGAGTAGAATATCTTCATACAATTCAAGTTGAAATTTTTTGTAATGTATTATGTAAGCAATTATGTGAACAATTGCTCACTACTATTACCTTCTAATGTGCAGTAGAACACTTGTCAGATCTGGTTACAATGTGAAAAATGCTGTCATGTAAACACTGCTTGAGAGAGTGAGAAACAGTTGACAACAGAGAACAATAGTTCATTATGAGATAAAGAACTTCCTTCAAAAGACAAAGGATATTGCAAGGACAATTCACAAATTGTTCTCTGTAAACCACATGTAGAAAGCTGATTGTAGTATTACAAGTTGGAGTTGTTACCTGCCATGCAAGATCACAAAAAGCTGCCCTGTCATTTTTTAAAATGTATTTTCAGTAGCCTTATTATGATGTAATCAAATATGCAATACTTTGACCATTTTTAATCATTATTTATATTTTTATGTGAAGATTGTATAATATTTACATTAATACATTTTATTTAATACATTTATGTATGTATCCTTGGAATATTTTTACTCTTTTCTTGAAATTACAAGCTGCTGAATACATGAGAAAGAGAAATTCACTCTATCACAAAGTCAACATACATTTTTCCCATAAATTCTGGCAAATACATAAATCACAATAGCAAATTAATGGCTTTACTCTGTATTTTCTAAGAGATCTTATATAAATTGACCCACTCAAGAAAAATATGGCATGCAATTATAATGTAAAACATTGTTTAGCATTAAAACCAAGGCACTGAAACAAATTAAGCGGTTTTTGAACTTTATCAAATGCACAATTTTTTTAACTAAATAATTATCTGAATGTTAAAAGAGTTCGAGTAACACAAAAAAATGCAAATGCCCAAATGACGTAACGCTGAAAATACCATTAAGCCTGTTTAAAACCTTTGTAGACCGCTAGCACTCAACAACTGCAGGTTACCTTTTCTGCCACCAGGCCATTAGCCTTTGCAGAAAAATGTAGGTCATTGCCTGTGTCATGGCCCAACCAGTCTACCTAGCAGCTCAACACCTGTAAGTGGATGGTAAGGGAAGTCCCAGGCAGTTTGTCGTCTGCACTCTCTCCATTCACATCACAGGTGAGTTTACTCTACTGCAATAGAAGAAGTGGTCATTGTATTGATAATGTCATCCGAATATTTTGTAGTATTTGCAAATGGAAATATGGATCAGTGAAGGTCAAAACATGAGAGGAAACAAAAACTTGGATTTGAATGTCTAGGATATTTTTATTCAAGGCATGAAAGTGAAACTGAAAATTACAAGATAAATCCACTATCTCTTACAAAAATCTTACAAATTGCTAATATTGAAGATTGCTGTATCTTCTAACTTTTTATGAATTTCCTCCAGAGAACAGGTTTCTAGAGGGAGTAGTGGGAGTAAAGTAACACCAGTACTTTCACTGAAGCCAACAAGAAAAGAAATAACAAAACATGAGGTGGAAATGCACACAAACTGAAGTGTTCAGTCTGTGCTCAGTTATGTTGAAGAGAGCATCTGAATAATTTCCAACATCAGAGTGATTTTAGGTGATTTTGTTACCTTTTCATTGCTATAATACAATAAGTAGCACACTGAAGATTCATTTCATGCAATGACATCTATTTCATCACAAGGTTCACTAGAGAACTACATGGAATTGCTCCCATCAAATGATTAATCACATCATTTGGAGTAAAGTAGGCTAAACAGGAAACAACCAATTAGTCGTAAGACATGCCAAGCCATTTACTGTCCTCACAAAAAAATGGACTTGCAACCACAGTTTAGAGGAATCCCTGGTTTATGAAGCATCTAGAATTGAGAAGATTGCATGATGAAAATATTTTGCTTTAGTAATTGAAAATTAGGAATCCTCTATTTTCAGTTTACTGCACACATGAGAAGAAACAAATAGGAATATTTTCAAGTTTGAAAACCAGCTAATATTAATTAAAAGTGATTATCTGAATTATTAAAAGTGAGTTGTATCTTGTTGCAGTGACATTTGACAATGGTTTTTGATGATGTATTTCCCTATCTTGGAGATTTTGGAAGATACCAAAGACGCATTTATTTTCTACTTTGCTTACCTGGTATTCCAGTTGCATTTCACAAGTTGGTCAATGTATTTATTCAAGCATCTGCTAGTCACAGGTAAGACAAATCTTTCAAAGTTTTAATACATAATGTTAGATCTGCATGAAACTTACTGCTGACTGAAAAGAAGGCATGCTACAAATTATTTTCCATTATATAATTCCATTAGAAAAATATCAATTATGAAACTTCAATATTTTCAGTTACATTATGATTTAAAAAATTGTAAAACAAAATGTTATGTTGTAAATTGAGAGGAAAGATAAGTGAAAGATTTTTTGATAGTAAATGCAGCCAATATAGTAAGCATAAAAGGAAAATGAAAATAGTGACTAAAAAGTGAATGGAGAAGTAAGGAAATATGAACAGAACACAAAAAAATATGTTTGATTGTGTAATTGTCAATCATCATAGACTGTAATAATCATCAACAATAACATGACCTTCAGCATTTACTTTCATGCAAAAAAAACTAGTCTTTCAAAGGAGCTAAGACTAATTTCAAATTAGTTTATTTGACATTTACTTAATTTTAGAGAGATTAAAACTATTAGCTACCTTCACAGTCATTGTGCAAGGTGTACAGTGCAATGCCCTAATGTTGCAGGTGTCGTCCTCCCCTTCGAAGCAGAAAACGCTACTTATCACCTTCCGGCACACATTCTCAACTTATCTTACCCCAGAGACCCTGGAGGAGAGAACAAATGGTCATCTTGCGAGAGGCTCGACGCTAATTTCAGTGCAGAATACTGGGACAGAGGGCAGCCCGCTAACTCGAGCCGGGTATGCGATGAATGGATATTCGACACTTCCCTATACCACAGCAGTGCTGTAACTGAAGTAGGTACAAATGATTAGTGCAAAAATTTACCATCGGTACTTACGTACTGCAATTTTAAGATCCTTCATTTTCGAATGAAGTTGTCTCGTCAACCTTGCCCTAAAAGAAAGTTGCTCTATTTTAAACTTAGTTAAATTAGTAAGTTGGTATTTCTCGAAGTGTCAAATAATATTTTGAATTGTACATGTTAGGCGCGCGTTGCATACCTGAAGGTCAGAATCACCATACCCCATAAACTTATCACACATTTTTAACGAAATATCATGAAGCTGAGTTCATATTTATATCAGTACATACAAAATTAAAATATTAAAGATACGTAATAAGTTGAGACGTATAATGAGATGTAGGCTGCTGGTCACTGAGTCCTGCCAAAAACGGAACTCTCAATTGCAAAAGTTCGCAATGCTAATTTGACCATATTCTAGAATACCAAAGTAATGGGGCAAAGAGAAAGTTTTCATAAGAATTTGATACATTACGTTTTTATGTTGTTCCAAAAGTTATACAATTATACAAGTAAAACAACTGCGAGTGTTTAAACAATTAGTTCACTATTGTGCAACAAAATTGCTGTATTTTCTACCTTCGAAGTACTCGCATAAACTCGATGCCTGCACACGTCGCGTCAACGTCCTTGGCAGCACTTGGCAGCGCGAGAGATCTTGCGTTGTTGCTTGCGTCACCACGAGAACGTGAGCAAAAGGACTAATTCGCTGTAGTTTTTGTATACGAATGGAGCACTAACTAATAAGACACAATTATGTCATTTTGATAAACACTTTTGGAAATTCAATGATTTTTCAAAAGAGTTAATCAAAATAAATTAGAACACTAGTTTTTCAAATCTGGCGCTTTCTTAATAATTTTATTATTGATGTAATAGTTTATATTAATACGTGAACAGTGATGTTTTTCGAAGTCGCAAAAGCGTTTAGAATAAGCTCAAACTGGCGCATGTAAAAAAGGCTCAAATACTAACATTCTCTCAAAAACAGCTCTAATTTTATTCTTGAAGATTCTGACAAATGAGGTTTTTACTTTCCCGTATATAGGTGTTCCACCAACAATGGACCTCCCCCATAAAATTTAAACGGTTCAGGATATCGAAATGAAGTTTTCGTTGAATAATACGGAATCATGGGGCAAGTAACATGCCGTAGAGAAAATGTCTATAATATTTTTAGTTTTCGAGAAATTTAATAATCTTTGAATTTTTAAATGGAACTATTTTTTTTATCACCAGCAATGTATAGATCATGAAAAGAGGAATAAAATATTATATCATATGCTAGTATTTTGATAGTAATTTGAGTATAAAATTAGACCTTGATTAGAGTATAAAATTAGACCGTGATTTTGAATTAAATGGACAATACAGCAATCCCTCCACATCCGCGAATTCGCTATTCGCGAGTTCCGAACATTGCGATTAGAGAAATGCTACTAGTTTTAACATTGGCGAGTGTGTATTTTAGTCGTACTTTTTTTTAAGCGGAGCTCCAAGTATCATGTTCTGAATAAACTAAAATTTGGAATGTCAATTTTCATTCATATAAAAACAAAATTGTAAAATAATTCATTTCAGTTGCCTCAAGTTGGAGGTAAGGGTTTTGGCCTCACGAACAGAAAAGCCGTTCAGAAACTGTGCACCTCTCATTATAATGATTTCACTGAAGAGTGCTTCGAGAAATAATTAGCAAAGAAAACCTTCTCGAACATAATGACGAACTAACGGAAGCGAAACTGCGTCCTGAAGAGAATTAAGCGGAGAGAGTAGCACCTGGAGAGAGTAGCACGATAGAAGCAGAAACTCTTTTACCTATGGATATTAGGATGAGGAGGATGATGAAACAAGAAGTAACCATATCCTATATCCAATCACTTTCAACTTTGAAATAAGTTTCAAACATTGTTCTATTTCTTCTCTTTGGAATGTTAATTATGAATTCTGTTTATAGTAGTGCCTACTCAATTCTACTCCAATTGTTTGTATTTTTTCTTCATTTTTTAAACAGTTTTTTCGTTATCCAGGAACCTAACCCAAGTTTTTTCAATAAAAGAGACGTAACATCCTCGGACTTGACATTCGCAAGGCTATTCAGGATCCTAACCCTCGCGAATGCTGAGGGATTACTGTACATACTTCGTGTAGTAGCCTTTGCAACTCTCACCTTCGGGGAAAGTGGCCTTCGCGGCGTTAAGTCTGTTGCGTGGAGAGAAGAGACTGAGGAAGGGTGGCAATGAGAGATAAGAGGCCTAACTACAGCAACGGCTACATGCTACAAAACATTCTTGTAGCATTCAGTAATATTTTGACTTTGGAATGTATCTACAAATTATCATTTTTTTAAATTTTCTAATCCCTCGTATAGCGTACGCACAAGAAAGACAATC
Source organism: Acheta domesticus (assembly GCA_031308135.1). Classification (NCBI taxonomy): domain Eukaryota; kingdom Metazoa; phylum Arthropoda; class Insecta; order Orthoptera; family Gryllidae; genus Acheta; species Acheta domesticus. Next base: position 117,465,582 of record JAHLJT010009436.1, read on the forward strand.
GTTTTTGGCAATTTATTAAATAATAATTGGGTCACATTTGAAGGATAAATGGGTGACATGCGGGGAAATTAAGAGGAATAGAGGACCCGGATTTACAAGAACTGTTTTACTGTGTTTTAGAACACCGACACTAGCATGAAATTAATCTTAAAACTTAATCTCAGGACACTTGTGAAGTTTTGTCATATTGTTTTAATAGCTGGTTTGTCATATGGTTAAGTTTTGTCATTAAAAAAAAAAACAAGGCATTTATAATCAAGTACGTGGCTGCCCGGTAGACGCTGCGTTCTAAGCACCCGTGACCTTTCTATTGGAGGAAGGTCACAGAATGGCGGCTGAAACGTTGACAACTGTGCCTAGTCTCCCGGTCAGATAAATAGTTACTGACTCCAGACAGCGGAAGCCTACGCTCTCACATCTGTGGATGTTTCAGACTAGAGAAAAAGTTGTCTTTTCCCTTACCTAAGTATTTGTTCTTGTAAACTGAAAATGACGTTATGAAAACTGAAAATTGATTTAATGTAACACCCAACTGCAAACGCCCATCCCCCGAAATATGGTTTACAGCATTATTGAACTGGTACTATGTGAGAGAATCCATTCCAATAACGCTGAGAGCTGAGATAAAATGCATAGAAAATAAAATAGCCCCTTTAATTTTATCGTGAAAGAAAATTTGGTTACTTCAATTTAAGGAAAAATTTAATTTCAATCTTGTAGTTAAAGGAAGACGCCGAACAAAATTCAAACTTTTACAATTTTCGAAACTTCAGAGTGAACAGAAAATCAGACCTATGCCACCTTTTGCTCTTTTCTATTCCTACAAGAAATTTGAAGAAAAACATCTGAACCTTTTTGAGAAAATTTCGAAAATGTCCCAGGGGTTTCATGTAAATTACGCCAAAAATTAATGAAAATGAAAATCGCAAAGCTTCGAGTGAGGCCGGATCGACGGGAATTATTCAGTTTGAAAAAAACAAACCTACACATAGTTTAGACGCTACTATTCTTCACAGGCGACAAACGGAGGGACATATGACGGACCGTTTTGATAAAAACACTTTTCCTGTATTAGAGGACTTAATGCATATTTCAATTGAAATCTCAGAATCGATTTTCGGCAGCATTAGATAACTTTCTCTGTACTACTTATATTACTCCGCATATAAATTCATATATAAGAAAAAAAAAAACTGGTGGTGCCAACAGTACATACTTTCCTGCATTATTTCTAATTTCCAATTTTCAAAAATTTAGAGTTCAATGAAAATGTGACCCGCGTCATTCTTTTCGGCATCCCTTCTTCTATCCGTAGAATAAATTTAAGAATATATTTGGAATGGTTTTGAGAAAACGTTTTCTTTATAAATTGCATTAATTTCAAGCACAAATGACGAAATCTACTCGGTTCTTCAAAAAATTGTACATTTGGGAGTTGGAGTGTAGAGCTTATTTTTTACAACAGATTTGCTTAAGGCCTAACTTTTTATCGACAATTTTGTGGTTTTGAAATATTAACTTTTTGCAATTTTTGAAAAAATTGAGAGGTTGCCGAAAATGGAACTAGCACCATATTTTTTACTATCCCTTGATACATAAGAAAAGAATTTTTTTAAATGGAGTGTTTTTTTACCAAAAAAAATGTTCAACCTATTTTAACTGCCTATATTTTGCACAAAATTGTACAAAAACTACTCATATTTTCCAAAAATGGAGCAAAATAATTTTTTAAGATCTACCTTAAAAGAACATTTCATTAAGGGAAAGAATATCTTCAATATTACGATTGTAGGAAGTCACGCAACATTTTGCTTTTGCTGTGATCAACGAACATAAGCCTTGCACCATTCTCATGAGCGTCCTTTACGCCATCCGAGGACAAAGTTTTATCAAACGATTCGGGGTCAATTTGAGAAAATTTTGAAAATGTTTTTGAAATTTCATGTAACCCTAATCTCACTTCAGCTACCGAATTGCGCTCCCCGAAAACTACTCAACTGTACCGTTAATATTCCACTTGGATCGAATAATACGGTGATATTGTGATTTCGGTCTCTTTTTAATTTTACTTTCCTGTATACGTGCCTATACACGGAGTGATATACGTAGTATAGGGAAAGTTATGTAATGCTGCGCGAAAAAATGGCCAATTTTCGGTGGAAAAAAATTAATTGCCGGGCCGTGAAAACGAATAAGTGGATAAAACCTGTTGCTAAATTAAGAAAAAAATCCCCTAACACGTGGTGTAGTCAGAAACCCTGTTTTCTAGGTTCTTGATACCGAAAACCCGATTGAAAGGAAAACGTCCGTCTGCCGTGTGTCTGTCCGTCCGTATGTGAACACTGCTAGCGCCTAAACCATACGTACGATTTCTTCCAAAATGGATATTTCCCCGGTCGATCTGGTTCTAGTCGAAGCTTTGAGATTTTGAAAAAGATTATTCAAAATTTGGGGGTTCTTTATATGAAGACCCCCGGGGATTTTCAACATTTTCTCAAAAACGGCTCCAAATTTTTTCTTTAAATTTCTTGTATGAATAGAGTAAAATACACTTTATTAACATGGCATATGTTCGATTTTCACGGATACAGCTCTGAATTTTCGAAAATTGTGAAAGTTTGAATTTTTTTCGGCGTCTTTCTCCAACTACAAAATTGAAGATAGAGATTTTTTCTCCAAATAAAATTGGTTCTGCATATTGAGTTCTTAATAAAGGTCATGTAAATGTTTTTCACAATTTTAGGTAGTTTTCGTGCAATATTGCGTGCAATATGTGCAATTTTAAAAAATTACAAAAACAAAATTTTCTCAAAAACGGCTCCAAATTTTTTCTTTAACCTTTTGGTAGGGATAGTGGTAAATGTACTCTATCAATGACATAAAAGCCATTTTGGTCTATCGGTTGGTTTTTTCAAAAATTACAAAAATGTAAATTTTTTTTACTTGTCTCTCACGTCGTTAATATTTACATTATCGGCGTTTTTTTAAATTATTATATTTACGAGTATATACAGAGTGTCCCACCAACTATGGACCACCCCCATAACTTCTAAACGGTTCTGGATATCGAAATGTAATGTTCGATTAACAATGCGGAATGAGGGGGCAAGTAACATGCCGAAGAGAAATTGTCTATAATATTTTTAGTTTTCGATAAATTTAATAATCTTTGATTTTTTAAATGGAACTATATATTTTTCTCACCAGCAAGGGATAGATCATAAAAAGAGGAATAAAATGATGTATCATATGCTAGTATTTTGATGGTAATTTGAGTATAAAATTAGACTTTCTGACATGTGATTTTTAAGTAAACGGTCTTTTCTTGTAACAGCCCTTGCAGTAGTCGCCGTTGGTAAAGATGGCCTTCGCGGCGTCGAGACTGTTTCGTGGAGACAAGGTGTGTGAGAGGAGCGGCCATGAGGGATGGAGGCGTAACTACAGCAATTCATGGTCTTGACATGAAGATCATAAGAACAAACATCAATATTAACGATCAGAATGAGAGATTTTTGCCATTTATTCATCTGGATTGAACTCTTCTTCTACTGAAATTCCAAAGCAACGATAATCAAAAAGAACAAAATAAAAATAATTCGTCAAGATTTTTTCAGCGGCAATGTATTATGAAAAGAGGAATAAAATAATGTATCATATGCTAGTATTTCGATAGTAATTTGAGTATAAAATTAGATTTTCTGATATGTGATTTTGAATTAAACGGACAATATTTCGTGAAGCAGCCCTTGCAACTCTTGCCTTCGGGACACGTGGCATTCGCGGCGTCAAGACTTGCGTGGAGAGAGGAGACAGAGGGGTGGCAATGAGGGATAAGAGGCCTAACTAAAGCAATCCAGGGTCCTGTCACAAAGGTCACATAAGAAACACTAATTTCAACGATCAGAATAAGAGATTTTTCTTCATTGATTTATCTACATTTAACTTGTCTTCTTTAATAATAATTATCATTTTCAAACATGACAAGAATCCAACCATCGTTTCTTCGTTGGTAAATTTAATTTTTAATTAAGATGATTATTCGTCCACTGCGCAACCGTACCTATACAGCTGTTCATAAATGGAAAAGAAAACAGTTCACTTCCGTCTTCTTGCCGTGGATTTTCAAGTTTATGGCAGCAGGTGGCATTATGAAGTGAGCAACTCTCCAATCAGTATTAGTAGTTGTGACTGCAGATGTGCATTTGTGTTCAAGTTTATTAAGTTACCCTGATAGACTGTCAAGAGTATTTCAAAACTTTTATTGCTTTGTTCTTTTTTACGCGTCTGCATAAGAAGTTTATTAACAGTAAATAATAAGGAAAATGTCCTATCTATCTATTATTTATTGAATTAATCGCGATATTACAATGAAAATCTTTAATCATTCATTCCCTTTCCATGTTTTAAAATTAAAGCTTGTTTCTGCCAAAACACACTGAGCTCGATTGTTGTAAATTTGAAAAGGACCTTATTATATCGTCCTTCCGCTACGAATTATTTTTATTTTGTTCTTTTTGATTATCGTTGCTTTGGAATTTCAGTAGAAGAAAAGTTCAATCCAGATGAACAAATGGCAAAAATCTCTCATTCTGATCGTTAATATTGATGTTTGTTCATATGATCTTCATGTCAAGACCATGAATTGCTGTAGTTACGCCTCCATCCCTCATGGCCTCTCCTCTCACACACCTTGTCTCCACGAAACAGTCTCGACGCCGCGAAGGCCATCTTTACCAACGGCGACTACTGCAAGGGCTGTTACAAGAAAAGACCGTTTACTTAAAAATCACATGTCAGAAAGTCTAATTTTATACTCAAATTACCATCAAAATACTAACATATGATACATCATTTTATTCCTCTTTTTATGATCTATCCCTTGCTGGTGAGAAAAATATATAGTTCTATTTAAAAAATCGAAGATGATTAAATTTCTCGAAAACTAAAAATATTATAGACAATTTCTCTTCGGCATGTTACTTGCCCCGTGATTCCGCATTGTTAATCGAAAACTGCATTTCAATATCCTGAATCATTTAGAAGTTATGGGGGTGGTCCATAGTTGGTGGGACACCCTGTATGCTTTAAATAATGTCAAGTAAAGTTTCTCGAAAACACAACCATTTTCTGTGAAAAGTAGCTCAAATTTCGGCATTTTCAGAAATGCTCCAACGCTATTTTCTCATATACGGCTGCAAATTTTTTCTTGAAACTTTTGTAACAGATAGTGATACTTACACTCTTTAATATTACGTAGAGTTTATTTTCAGTTATTTTTGTTTTTTTGTTTTTTCAAAAATTAGATAATTGCAATTTTTTTGAAAGATCTCTCACATCTTTAATATTCACATTACCAGAAATTTGTGAACATTATTATATTTGTGAGTGTATGCGCTTCAAATAACTTAAATAAAGTATTTTAAAAACTCAAACATTTTCTGTGAAAATGAGCTTCAAATTTCGCATTTTTAGTAGCGCTAAAACGTCATTTTCTCTTAAACGGCACATAATTTTTTTAAAAAAATTGACAATTATGACTAGATTTTTGTGTTCTTTAATATTCTAAAATTAATATTTTTTCGTTCTACCAATAGGAAACCGAAAAATTAAGAAAATGACAAAACAAGTGTACTTTTGGCGGTGATAGATGACAGCTGGCAAGAAAGAGTTTGTGGCAATTCCGAATAGTTAGCGAAGACCCAAGGAAACAGAAAACTAATACGGAAAGTCTGTGCCATTCTGTAGCACCTACTAGTTTAATCCTTGTGGGGATGTGCGATCGGAAAAGTATTTTGGACAGGATATTCTTAAGCTTCTATCTTGCTCCAGTTGCTCAAACTTACCAGCGCGGAGGCGCAGAAAATTATATTATTGAATTCAAGCGCAATTTTAATGACTTCCATGGTCTCTCGATGCGAGAGCTCGAGTAAGTCACACGAGAGCCCATCGTAGAACCTATTTTTAAAGCAAAACTGAACGAAGATTACACTGGCCGACATTTTCAAACTTTTGAAAAGTTACACAAACAAAACTCACTGATTCTGACCAATTTGGGGTCGCTGAATACGAATATGTTAGCCGTTTTACTAGATTAGCTCATATTTTTGTGTAACGCATAGTTGCCTAATTTACCGTTATAGGCGTAATGAGGTATCTTGAAGGTACCGGAGAATGAGCTGTTTGACTGCAAAAAGGGAATCAAGTTCATTTTAGCACGTGTCAAAGAATCAATTTTAAAAATTCTATAAATGAATTTATTAAATCTAAACAATTAAAAAACTATTAAGTTAGTTTACTAGCATTTAAAAACTGTACTTCAGCATTTACATACTCAGAATAGTTTATAAAGTATAATGTTCAAAGATGTATACAGATCATCACTTAGTTTTGAAAAACACTATCTAATATACTTAAATCCTTCACCTACTTTGTCTATTCCTTTAGCGAAATTCATGAGGTTCAACTTAATGTGCAGAGGCGGAAACAGTACCTTGCCTGGATCGACCAGAGACTCATACTTGACGTTGTTGGTACCGGGCTTAAATGACTCTCTGGGGGGCCACTCCTTTCGTGAGAAATTTTTCCTGTATTTCTTGAGTCCCAAAGACACAAAAACAAAAAAATTCTTTGTAAATCCACCTTCCAGACAAATATATAATTTTGCAAATACTTTTAGATATCCATAAATTTGCCAACCATGATCTTTGTATTTGATACGATTTAAAATGAGTGCGAGATTCTCGTTAAGTCTCTTTCATAGGAACAGTGTGCCACAAGAACAGATGGCAGCTTATTTCCATTATGAAGCAAAACTGCTTTCAGACTGTACTTTCATGAATCTACGAAAGGACACCAATAAGATGGATTGTGTTGGATTCCTAATTCATTCATCAGACCATTGATGTCCGTGCATACGCAAAGGGAATCTTTCATTCTGTAATATTCTGAAAGAGGCTCGTTCCTTTTCCAGTGATGTGTAAGTAGCTCCGGGAGCCAGTAAACACCATTCGTGGAGTCTAGCACCCAAGAATTGAGCTATCTCTTTCGTAAGTTGTAAGTCTCTCGGTAAATCGTTCAATGTTGAAGGATAAAATAAGTCTCATCTTTTAAATGGAAGGGACTATCAGATCATCATTAAATATTTAATGTC
>JAHLJT010009436.1:117473731-117505637 GCA_031308135.1 Acheta domesticus
CCCAGGTGATGCAAAAGAAATGGCAAATAGGGAGAGAACTTCATATGGTCTTCCTTGATTTAGCAAAGGCCCATGATAGTGTGCCAGTCATAAAGTTATGGGAAGTTATGAATGAAAGTAATGTAAATAAAATCGGAAGCAGTTCTAATAAATGCTCAAGATCAGGCCTTGAGAACACGACATTATGGTAAAACGTTTCTCAAAATTTTCCACGACGATAAATGCCGCATTTGCCAGTAACAAGTAGAAACCATTGATCATGTTTGTCCAAATTTACCAAAGACCAAATACTTGAAAAGACACGGCAGGGTGTATAGTTACCTCCACTGATAGATCTCTACCGCCATCGAAGTTCCAAACACATGCCCCATGTGGTACGAACACTCACCAAAACCGATGACATCTGTTGAACTGTGTACTTTATTGGACGACCAACAAATTCAAACGGATCGCACGATAGCAGCAAATAAACCGTATATTGTTATCCTGGATTTGGAGAAAAAGTCGTGTTTACTTGTAGATATTGCTGTCCCTTTGTGATCAAAACGTGGTTACCAAGGAGGCAGAGAAACGTCTTAAATACAAGAGTTTGGAAATCGAGATCAGCCGAATGTGGGGCGTAAAAGCACAGGCCGTACCGATTGTTATCGGAGCTCTGGGATTTGTTCCGCAAAATTTGAGTGAGAACTTGTCTAAACTCCCCGGTAATTCAAAGACTGGGAAGTGCAAGAAATTGCTTTATTTGGAACAGTTCACATTTTGCGCAAAGTATTGTAGAGGCGCCGATAGTTCTTAGATCTTCTCCTTGTGTAGCTGTTGTAACCTGGAGTATGTTTATATCCAGCCGACTCATAACATCTTTAATCGAGATGTAGAGCTAATAATAATAATAATAATAATAATAATAATAATAACAACAACAACAACAACAACAAAATCATCATCCTATCTCTTCATAATTGAATGTTCAAAGCTAACTGAATTGTCTTAACCAAGGGATGCGGTCGAAAGACTGATCCCCATAATTTCACACGTTGTTCTCTCGGAATAGAATACGACTGGCCTCGGAAGAGAGAAACGTGTTGCATGGTCAGTAGTTGCCCATACGCGAATGGTATAATAATAATTGGTGATGTGATAATTACCCACTTTCATGAATAGCCGCCAATGGACTGTATTAGAATTATCTTTATATTTTATAATAACGTAGTGTAATCTAAAGCTCATTTTGTAGGGGCCTGTAGATGCAGAATAAAATAACTACTTGGACTGTCTAGGAGACATAGGTCCTTGGTATAGGTGCCAACGTTTAGGACGCCATTCTGTGACCTTCCTCAGAGCGCGAAAAGCCTCTCAGACAGCCAAGTAGTTACTGACTACGGGCGCAGAAGCCTTTGCTGTCGGAGTAAAATAATTATCATTGTACGAAGATTTACGATAGATATTTCAAAATCGTTTTCAACTAATATCCTTTTACTAATCAACGATAATATCGCTAGTATCTGTCTTAAAGAACAAGATAAAATGTACATATAAACTAGACATCTCATAATGATGTAAATATTCTTAGAGAAGATATATTAATACGCTAATTTGAATATCTCCGAAAGAGCAAAAAGCAACCCGGAAGTTTTTTCTTGTGCTCCAAAACCATTGAGAGGGTTTTGATAACCTCTTGGTTATCATATAAAAGCTAAGCAAAACAAACGCAACCTCGTTTACAGCGTACTACAAAGATAACACACAACTCAGCTCATGATTCATTAATATTTGTAAGTCCTTTCCGCAAAATTTCTGTCTCAGCAATCAGCGGTCAATGTGCGAACTTTATCGGATATATTGGACGTACTTTTTTCCATTGTAATATTTATCTAATCATTAGAAAAAAAAGAAGTGCAATGCTTCACAAAAGCCACGGAAATAAAGGTTTTGGGTTTCCCTAAAAGGTAAAAAGTACTTTTTATGTCTGCCTGTCAATCTGGCTTTTATTCCGTCCGTCCAGTAGGACAGACGTACTGGACGTTGGTCCGTTCTTACTATATTTTCTAAAAACTACTCGTATCTTTAGAAATGGAAGAACTGTTCTGTTTGCCCCGAATAATTTTTGTACAAACGAAACAACAAATAGTACTATTTCTCATATTTCAAACTGATTTTCGTATTTAACCAGAGGCTAGGAATGTTTGCCAAAATTAGAGCTAGGAAGTTTCTACTTTCCGTATACATACGCATATACGGAGTAATACGTAGTATACGTAGTATAGGGAATATGTAACGCCGCGAAAAATCAGATTTCGAGATTTCAACGGAAATAACAGTTTTGGGGGTCCCCTGATACCGAAAAACTGTTGCTTTTTTTCAAAATGTTCGTCTGTCCGTCTGTGAACACAACTACCACCTAAACCAGGACTGTCCAAATTAGAAGGGCTTATGGGCCACATAACAAATTCTAGTTAAGCCGCAGGCTGCTCCGTAATTTACGATTGTTTTTACCCTAACTACTGAGATTACACTGAAACATATATTTTAGATGCGACTTCTATTCAACATACTTAATGACTAATACATCGAGAAAATTAATATATCATTAAATAAAAGTAAGATGAATTGTGCAATTGTATTTGGTGGGTATAATAAAATTTTTCGATAAAATAAAGAAGTCGCGGGCCGCACAAAAAGATCAGGCGGGTCGCCACTTGGAAACCCTTGCCTCAACCATATGTAGCATTTCTCCAAAATTAATATTTCCCAGCCGATCAGCTCGGCTTAAGGCGCCGCAATTTGAAAAACTTTCTTCAAAATTTTTCAGGGTACTTTACATGAAGACACCCCGATATCTTCAGAATTGTAACAAAAAACGGCTCCAATATTTTTCTTAAAATTCTTGTAAGAATAGAGTAAAATAAACTTATAAAGAAAGCGTAGTCCTATTTTCACGATTAACTCTAAATTTTCGAAAATTGCAAAAGTTTGAATTTTTTCGGCGTTTTTCCCCCAACAACAAAATTGAAGATTTGAAGATAGAGATTTCTTCTTTAATTAAACTTTTTTTCTCCATAGTAAGATCTTTCATTAAGGCCCTGTATTTTTTTAAAAAATAGTACTTTCCACGGAATTTTAGTGTAATATTTATAATTTTAAAAAATTACAAAAACCAGTTTTTCTCGAAAACGGCTTCAATTTTTTCCTTTAAACGTTTGGTAGGAATAGTACTAAAGGTATTCTATGAGATGACATTAACGCCATATTGCTCTTTTCATTTTTTTTCAAAAATTACAAAAATATAATTTTTCCTTGTCTCTCACGTCATTAATTTACATTAGCGGCGATTTGTTTACATTATTATATTTACCAGAACATGTGCTTTAAATAATGACATATAAAGCTTCTCGAAAACTCAACAGTTTTCTGTGAAAACTAGCTCAAAATTCCGCTTCAGAAATGTTCAAAAGCCATGTCCTCATAAATGGCTTAAAATGTTAATTTTGGGGGTTCTTTGCATGTAGCTTCTCGGATATTTAAAAAATTGCTCTCAATTTTCATGGGTAACTCGGAAGTTTCGAAAATTGCAAAAGTTTAAAATTTTTTCGCCGTCTTTCTGGAACTACAAAATCGATGATAGAGATTTTTCTTTTAAATAAAATTTGTTGTCCAAAGTGAGTTCTTTCATTAAGGTAATGTACATTTTTTTTAAAATTTCAATACTTTTCGTGCAATAGTGCGAGTAATATGTGCAATTTAAAAACAAACAAACAAGATTTTATCAAAAACGGCTCCAACATTTTTCTTTAAACTTTTGGTAAGGTTAGTGGTAAATGTACCCTATTATATGACATAAACTCCACATCTCTCTATTATTTTGTTTTTAAAAAAATTGCAAAACTATAATTTTTTGACTTGTCTTTGAGGTCGTTAATATTTACATTATTGGCGATTTGATCACATTATTATATTGATGAGTACATGTGTTTTAAATAATGTCAAGTAAATGTTGTCGAAAACACAACCGTTTTCTGTGAAAACTATCTCAAAATTCCGCATTTTCAGAAACACTCAAACGCCATTTTCTCATAAATGGCTCAAACGTTTTTCTTCAAACACTTTTGTACTGGATAGTGCTAATTGCACTCTTTAATATGACGAAAAATTCATTTTGGGGTATTTTTTAAAAAAATTACACAAATGTAAGTTTTTTGAAAGCTCTCTCACACCTTTCATATGCACATTACCAGCAATTTGTAAACACTATTGTATTTGTGAGTTAATATGCTTTGAATGACTTCAATGAAGTATAACTCAAATTTTCTGTGAAAATGAGCTTCAAATTTCGCATTTTTAGGAGCGCTTAAACGCCATTTTGTTAAAAACGGGTACAAATTTTTTAAGGCAAATTGCCATATATGACGAGGTTTTAGTGTTTTTTAATATTCTTAAAATAATATTTTCTTTCTACCATTAGGAAACCGAAAAATTAAGAAAATGTCAAGTTTCGGTGGCGATAGATGGCAAGTTCGCACGAGTTTGTGGCAATTCCGAATAGCTAGCCGAGATCGAAGGAAATACAAAACTAATACGGGATAGTCTGTGCCATTCTGTAGCACCACTAGTTAAAAATTGTCAAAAAAATCGTTTTTACTACAAATTAAAGATATAGATTTTTGCCTTAGAAAGTCTGTTGTACAAAATTAGCTCTTTAAAAAAGGTCACGTACAAGGTTTGGAAGAACGAGTAGTTTTTGCGTAATGTGTGATTGAAATTGTCGATTTTTTCTCAAAAAATTACTCCGAATTTTTTCCTTAAATTTTCTCCACATATGTAATAATGAACGCTATGAAATATGGCATTGGTTTCATTTTCGCGCATTACAAGTTTTTTTTATCGAAAATGCAAAAACATTTCAAAACTACAAAATTGAAGATAAAGATTTTTGTTACAGTCTATTGTACAAAATAAGCTCTTTAGAAAAGGTCATGTAAAATGTTTCGAAAAGATGAGTAGTTTTTGTGTACTTTCTGTTTAAAATTAATAAAAAAGATTTCACACCAACTACGGGTCACGAGAAAAATTTAATAACGTGAAAAATAATTAATTTAATTTTAATTACAATTTACTATCGAAAATGCCACTATTAATTCTATTTGGCTTCCTCGCTCTTTATTTTACTTTATTCTACAATTTGTATTCCCTGTGTACTGATGTACTAGTGCATAAAGATGACGGTCTACCGACGGTATAATGGCTTTCATCGTTCATACCGGAGGCAAATAATTGTTAAGTGCTATGTTATTTAGACCACCATTCATAAAATTATAATATTGTCCAGTTTAAGATGTCATTCAACTGCGCAATACAAGCAAACTGTGCAGTGCAAAGCAAGCAACTGCCAATATTAATTCTGTTTTTACTTTCTCGCTTTTTTACGTTTAATTACACAATCTGTATTCTCAATGTATTGATGTATTTCTTTTCGCAAAGCTTAATACAAATTTCGCACCAATGCCGCATCGATATTAAAGAAGCTAATTGTTTTTCGAACATCGAGATGGTGACGTTGATAAGATACAGCTGTTTTATTTAGTCTAGCTGGTGTTGGTGCCTGAATGGCTCCTAGGTCAAAAGTTAGTATTTCAATACTTCCGTTCGCGATGAATTTTGCATCAGTTCTATTATAAATTACTCCTCAGAATGTCTGGTGAGGAATGTTATATACCATTGAATATCATCAGATCCCTAAAAAAATGTACTGCGTATCAATCCCGGTTTATCCTCGTAGCACTTGTAACATGTGCTACAGGCCCCGCACTTCTTGGGGCTCCGCGCTTTCTGAGAAAACTAGTGGTGCTACAACAGCACATACTTTCCCTATTGGAAAACAGCTAAGTACGATTGAAATATTGCACTTTCTGCCCTACTAACATCTTAGCTATTATTTGAAAACGTCCATTTCAAACCAAGAAGCGAACAACTCACTGTTTCCATCGCAGTGTTGTCAAAACTATGTGAATTCCACATCTGCATAAAAATATAATACAAAATTTTAGTAAACTTGTATTGCAAAAAAGAAGCCTGATACCATACAGCTATATCCAGTCACAACAGTGACACGTAATTCACAGAAATTCGCGACAGCGGAACGGAATTCAATTGTTGCATTCCCTGCCCTGTCAATACTCCCTTAAAGAGTAAGCAATTTTTATTTCCAATATTTGAAAATAAATTATTTCTTTAAAGATTAATGTGTAAATGTATAAAAAAGGTCGAATGTAAAAACGAACAAAGAAATAATATACGAAATTGCAAATTCTAATTTACGACGCATCCGCTGTCTGCAGCGCAGTAAATTTGCAGCAAATATGTTTGTCACGAAATTATAAAAAAACTACTGGTATTTTCAAAAAATTAAGCATGATTTTATATGAAGATGTATTTTTGATGAATTAAAATATGGTTTTCAAATGCAAGGGGCCACGAGATCAGTCAGATCGATCGGGAGAGTATCAATTTTGGTGAAAATCGACTGAGCGGTTTAGTTGCTAGCGTTGTTCACAGACAGACGTTTTGCTTTCAATTGTTCTTTCGGTATCAAGGACCCACCAAACAGGGTTTCTGGCTACATCACGTAGTAAGAGATTTTTTCTTAATGTAGCAACTGGATTTATCCACTTTTTCGTTACCAGGACCCAGTAATAAAAGTTTTTTCTCTATGCCTACACTAGAATGTATACATTTCTGCACGTTATCGGATGCACGGCTGTCGACCAATCATATTCGTCATAGTTCATTATACACGGCAGAGGGTTCTCGCTCCTACATCGCTGGTGTCGTAAACATCAACTCGTGAATATTAGCTATTATTCTACGCTCGTTGAAGAATATCTGCCGAAAATCCTCGGGTTTTTACTTTCTCGCCTTACTGAATACTTCGTAAAGAACAGAAAGTTATGTAATCGTGCTGCGGAAAACGGCGAATTTCCTCCAGAAAAACGCTTATAGCTGGGGTCTGGTTACGAAAAATTGGATAAATTCTATTGCTAAATTTAGAAAAATATCCTCTAACTCCTAGTGTAGCCAAAATCCATGTTTTGTTGCTTCTTGATACTGAAAAATCGATTGACAGCAAAACGTCCGTCTGTCCGTCTGTGGTCAACGCTAGCGCCTAAACCTTTCAGCCAATTTTCTTCGAAATTAATATTCCCCAATCGATTTGGCTGATCACGAGTCTCCGGGAATTTGAAACCGATATTTTAACTTTGGGCGATACTTTACATGAAGCCGTTGGACATTTTCAAAGTTTTAAAAGAAATCGCACCAAATTTTTTGATTAAAATTTGTTGTCGAATAGTACAAAGGACGTTTAAGAGAATGATGCAGGTATCATTTTGGTTGATATCTCCAATTTTTCGAAAATTGCAAAAGACAATTTCAAGACTGCAAAATTGAAGACGGATTTTTGCCTCAGAAGAAGTCGGTTGTACAAAATTGGCACTTTAAATAAGGTCATATACACTTCTTTGAAGAAACGAGTAGTTTTTGCGTAAATTGGAGCTGAACATAGAAAACTGTGACTATTTATTGTAAACATAGCATAGGATAAACAAGAGACGGCAGCGTCGCGTGTAAATATTACTTTTTGTCCACGGAAACGCTTGAAGGAAAATGAATTCACGCATCAGTATTCGATGGCCCAAATTCCGAGGAGAAATTTAAAACTTATTTCATTAAAATCGGACTACGAATTGCGTTGTTTTAGCTAATTTTAGAAAATGCATGTTCGACAGAAAATATCAAGTAAACAAGTGACAACTTGTGATGTCACTCGGGACAAAATTAATGTTTTTCAAGATTACGGCAAAAGGAAGAATTAAATTAAACTAGAAATTACAAGGCTGCAGAGGGAAATTTCGGGAAAATTATTAATGTAATACCGAAAATTTAGAACACGGGAGAAGAAAATAAACAAAGTTTTTTCGAATTTATAACTTGGTGTTGAAGCAGAAACAATTGATGAAAATACGTGATCATGGCAAGGAATACTATGTCGTAAAATAAAATGTTTCGGCATAATAGAGCGCAGAGCGTCGGTTTCAAGAATAAAATAAAGACAGTGAAAATTTAAGAAGAATTTAGAACACAATAACATGACAGGAAAACGCGAAACAGGCGAATATAATTATTCGCAAATAACCAGACGGGAACAATAATGGCGGCGAGCTTGTTTTGTTTAAGCTAGAATCTCTAAAGAGTCCGGGACAACAATGCTCTTCAGATACGGCGGGAGGTTTTGACTGCAAGCAGACCGTGTGTTCGTGGCTGCGATATTTTATTGTTACAGTTTTATACGTGAATGTTTTGTGAAAATACTTGGTGTAGAGAACGTTAATTGCGAACGGAACTATTCCGGAGTAACATTAGTGAACTTATGGTTTGAGCTAGCTAGTCATTGTATGCTAGCGAGTCATTGTGTTGTGCGACGGAGCAAATGATGCAAAATTATTTCGGAACTTTTGTAAAGAGACTCATTACGTTGCGTTTATGGCACATAAGTAGATGGCAGCCACAATAATAGGATATATGAATGATAGCATATTTATTGCCGCGAAGGAACGTTATTAAAAAACATTTGCGAAATTTCATGATGCGAGTGCGTAGTTCGTCACCAGTCGGTTTCATGTGATGGTGAGAGGTGGTGACACAAATTGGACAATACGTTGGTGTAATTGATAGTGCGGCGGCAGCATTGGTAACCGACATGGAAGAATGCCAAGCAGCATGCAGGAGACGGCGATATCTGGTGTTTAATGGTTGGAGAACGCAGATACTGACGAAAGGGGGCGTATTCTGCAAACAGGGAAGTGGTGATCATTTCTTTGGTTCTTTTTTAAGAAGATAGATTAATTGTTCAAGGCCAAGATCTGTAGTAGTGGTATATAAGTTGACAAACGCAACGGAGTATCGTCAGTTAAAAACGAGTAATAAGAGAACTTGAATTCTCGGCTAATAAATGAAGGGGGGCATAACTGCTACCATTCGTTATTCTCTCACACTGGTATTTTCATTTAAGTAGTGATAGTTGATATCCTGGCAGCACTGAAGCGGTGGCTACGTTTGGGGGTTCCGTATGGAACAGGTCACAACCCACTCTATAAATTTATGTGACAGACTGCAAGGGGGCTAGCATAAGTTGATTATAGCGGAGTTAGTGAGGGAGTGTAGTAGTAATCGTTGGCTTGGCAGAACGAGCCGGCAGGCACATTTTGTTAGACTGGCAGCCCAACGTGGGGGCTGAACAGGTGTTTAATAGATAAAAGTGCAGAGCCCAGCCGAGCTCAGACTCTGTTACATTGCCAGCCCAACGTGAAACTGTATTGATAATTGATAAATAGAGAGAGATAGCAAAGCCCCGGCAGGGCAGCAGCGATCCCTGATTTGTTACAATGTTAAAGTTAAACAATATGTCGTAGTATATACTGTTTTAGTTTTACAATGCAACCGTTTATTAATTTGTATGGATAACTTGTTAGTGCATAAATTAAAATCAGAAAATAATCAGCTGATTCTCTTATGTTCGTATTTATCGCGGAAATGTCAAACTTTATTCGCACGATTTGATTACGATACCGAATTTATTACTCTAGTCTTAATTTAATCACATGCAAATTTTAAAATCGTTGAAACATAATTCAAACTTTAAAATAAGTAACAGTTTTGTAACATTATTAAATTACGAGGGCCATCTCAAAAGTAAGTTACACTATTTAAAAATAAAAACAAAAACATTTTAGAAAATTGAAGAGATTATTTTTGAAAATTACATCCTTTAACTATTTTTCTACATAATTCTCTTGCAATTTAATAATTGTTTTGTACCGTGACAACGGTTTGTTTTAACTGAATCGGTCTGAATTGTTTTTGTAGACTTCAGAATCATATTTGCCTAATAGAAAATGCACTAATGTCCTAATATTGACCTACAACTTGGCTCAGAGTAACTGGTCTGGATTCAAGTATTTATATACTTTAATTTAGTCTTTTTTTACAGTATACAGTATTGTCTTTACATTAATTAACGAAGCTATGTTTAGCTAATGATCAATTTAAAACAAATTACTATCGGAAATCGGTTAAAGTTCTTTCCTATACCACGGACCTAAAAAATTAGAAAAGTTAATAACGGGCCCGCATGATAAAAGTGCTACAGGCCCTCGTAGGTCGTGAAACCGGGCCTGCGACGTATTCAATAAAAGAAAAACGACTGAAACGCTATCGGAACTGTTATCTTATGAAAAAAGGCAACTCAGGAGTGAGCAGTCACAATTTTCGTAATAATTTTGATGTCAATTGTATATATTCTTTTTACTGATTTGATATTATTTTTTCTGTATTTAATAGTTTGGGCAACACTTCTCTGGCAACAGAGTTGCTCGCTTCTTGGTTGAACTGGATGTTTTCAAATAATAGCTGTGATGTTAGTAGCGCAGAAAATGCAATATTTCAATATTAAATAACTATTTCGAATAACGCGAGAAAATATGTGATGTTGTAGCACAACTAGTTTACGATTGTATGACTTTAAACAATTGAAATCAGTTAAAACATTAACAAGAAAATTTCTGTACTAACTAGTATATATTATTAATTGAATGTGGCCACAGATTTTTCATCTGACAGGCAAAAATGTTTTTATTCAGATAATAAAAAGATAACAGAGCTTACAGAGCAACGTTTCAGGGTACGAGTATATTGTCCCCGTCATCAGGCTAAAAATAGTAACGTAAAGGAGAAATAATCCAAGCATTGAAAATAATATGTAATAAGTAGTTAAAAAGGAAGATGTTAATTAAACAAAAATTATTGTACTGAAATATGTTATTGTAATGAAGAATATGTAGTACTCGATATAATCAAATATATATATATATATATATATATATATATATATATATATATATATATATATATGGAGACTCACCTATGTCAAACAAAGATCAAACAAAAATACTCAGTGAAACAAATATATACATACTAGCTGATAACCGTCATGTTGCAGAAGAAATAATTGAGGAAATATTCCTCTCCGCCTTCTCTTTCTTTCCCCACGCTATTTTTTCTCCTCTCTTCCTCCCCCTCAGTCTTTTTCCTCCTCTCTCATTTTCCCCACTCTCTCCCCCTCTCTCTTTTCCATCTGTGTCTCTTCTCCCCCTCTGTGTCTCTTCTTGCCCTCTGTGTCTCTTCTTCCCCCTTGTGTCTTTTTTTCTCCTATGTCTCTTTTCCCCGACTCTCTGACTTCCTTTCCCCGCTCTCTGTTATCCCTCTCTCTATTTTCCTTCTTTCACAATTTTCCCTCTCTTTCTCTATTTCCCCCCCTCTCTCTATTTCCTTCTCTACTTCCCTCTCTCTATTTCCCCCCTCTATTTTCACTCTGTCTCTTTTTCCATCTCCCCACGGCACACGGCAACGCCCAGCAACAATGAAGCTCACGTGAATTAGGAATTGCATTTAACTGAAGCGCCATCATATGCTCTAGTGCCATCTAGTGAAGTTACAATAATTGTACTACCTCAATGTTCTTCCCGCAAGTCCAAGCAATAAAGTTCACTACATTGTTAGTCGCAATTGGTACGGCATTAAGAACGAGCCAACAAACATCGATTTTATTCACATTGAAATTTTCCGATAAATTAATAGTTATTCTGGTAATCGGGGTGGATATAAATCCAACAAATCGGAAATAATTAAAATTGATCCACTTGTTTTTGAGTTAAAAATGGTTTAATTAACCCGACGTTTTCTTTACTTAGATCCAGAGCGTCTTTGATTAGGTGGGGTAATATTGAGAAGCGCCGGACCAGCAAAAATGTAATAGAATATATAAAAAGATCTCATCCTGTAGATCACGGTATAAGAAATGTTTCTTTGACGCCTTAGGATCTCAAAATTTTAGTTTTTAACGCCCTAGAACGCTTCGTTTAGGAGTTATTCAACGACATACATTCGAACTGTGTAGCGGGCTGCGTTTGCATGAATATCTAGTTTTTTATTCTTCCGCGCCTTGTAGTTCCATTTTTACTTTCCCGAATACTATACGTATACGTATGTATAGTATAGGGAAAGTTATTTAATGCTGCGCGAAAAAAACCGGTGGATTTTCGGCAGAAAAACTCTTATTACAGGGCCCTGGTAATGAAACAGTGGATAAATACAGTTGCTAAATTAAGAGAACAAAATCTCCTAACGCGTGATGCAGCCAGAATCCCTATTTTGAGGGTCCTTGATACCGAAAAACCAATTGAAAGCAAAACATCTGTCCGTCGGTCCGTCCGTCCGCCTGTCTGTGAACAACGCTAGCGACTTAATCGTCCAGCCGATATTCTCCAAAATTGAGACTCCCCAATCAATCTGAATGATCTCACGGCCCCTCGAATTTGAAACCGATATTTTTATTTTGAAGGATACTTTATATAAAGCCCTGGGACATTTTCAAAATTATCAAAAAAATGGCGCCAACAATTTTGACTAAATTTTGTTGGATAGTCTGAAGGTCATTAAGAAAATGGCAGTAGGTCTCATATCGGTTGAAAACTCTGAATTTTCGAAAATTGCAAAAGTTTGAATTTTTGTCGGCGTCTTCCACCAACTATAAAAGATAGAGATTTTTCCTCCAAATAAAATTTCTTCCTCCAAAGTGAGTTCTTTCATTAAGGTCGTGTACATTTTTTAAACTAATTAGTAGCTTTTGCACAATCTTGCGTGTAATATGTGCACTTTAAAAAAATTACAAATCCAAGATTTTCTCAAAAACGGCTCAAACATTTTTCTTTAAACTTTGGTAGGGATAGTACTAATGTACTCTATGAGATGACATAAACGACATATTGCTCTTATCTTTTGTTATTTCAAAAATTACAAAAATGGAATTTTTTCGACTTGTATCTCACGTCGTTAATATTTACATTAGCGGCAATTTTTTTACAGTACTACATTGACGAGTGCATGGGCTTTAAATAATTTTCTACAAAGGTTCTCGAGAATTCAACAGTTTTCTCTGAAAACTAGCTCAAAATTTCGCATTTTCAGAAACGCTCAAACGCCATTTCCTCATAAATGGCTCCAATTTTTTCTTCAAACTTTTCGAACGGATAGTGCTAATTGTACTCTTTAATATGGCGTATAGTTCATTTTGGGATATTTTTTGTTTTGTTAAAAAACCACGCAAATGAAATTTCTTTGGAAGGTTTCTCAAATCATTAATATGCAAATTACTGGCAGTTTGTAAACATTATTATATTTGTGAATGTAAGTGCTTCAAACGACTTCAAATGAAGTCTTTTGAAAACTCAAAACTTTTCTGTGAAAAACTCAAACGTTTTTCTATAATTTCGTGACAAACGTAATAGCCCGCTGCAAATTTACAGCCGGATACGTCGTATATTAAAATTTGCATTTTTGTTCGTTTTTACATTCGACCTTCCGTTATACAATTACACATAATCTTTAAAGAAATTATTTCTTTTCAAATATTGGAAATAAAAATTGCTAGCTCTTTAAGGGAGCATCGACAATGCAGGGAACCCAAGAATTGAATTCCGTTCCGCTGTCGCGAATTTCTGTGAATTATGGGTCATTGTTGTGACGTGATAGAGGTGTACGGTATCAGACTTCATTTTCCAATACAAGTTTACAAAACTTTTGTATTACATTTTTATGCAGTTGTGGAATTCACATAGTTTTGACAACAATGGGATGGAAACAGTGAGTTATTCGCACTGTGTAAGAAAAATAGATGTGTTCACTCCCAGTCAAAAACTGAGGCTTATGTGAGGCTAGTTCTCACAGTTCTCGCATATAAGTGCTGCGATCTTTGGGTCTCATTTGGGCAAGGTCGTGATTGGTCGTGTAATGTGTAACAGCCACAGTTTAAGATGTATATCTTACACCGCGACCCAAACCGATTGGGCGGACCGTACGGACAAGTGAGAAACTAGCCTCAAAGAAATTTTTTCTTCGAAAAATTTGTCCCAAAAGCGGCTAGTTAACACACCTGTATATCTTACACCGTGGTTGATCGCTTCTTGGTTGAATTGGACTTTTTCAAATACTAGCTAAGATGTTAGTAGGGCAGAAAATGCATTATTTCAATTCTACATAACTGTTTCCAATAATAGGGGAAAGTATGTGCTCTTATAGCAACACAAGTTTCGATATTTTATTAGTTATTCTGCCATTCGGGACGGAGTTGAATTCAACAAAACATAAATAATTAAAATTGGTTCAATCGTCCTTGAGTTATAAATGGTGTAAGGAACAGAAATATATATACTGGTAAGTGTAAGTGGCTGGCATAGGTGTAGTCAATAGCAAAATCGGCTTTTGTGTTTAGTGTTTAGGTGAGCGAGTGTTATGTCGAGCTTGTTTAAGCGTCGCCGGTGCTTCGCTGGTTTCAAACCAAAGGTCTTGAAATCAAAGCTCTCTGTATGTGATATACCCTTCTCAGTCCTGACAATTAAACAAGAAAGAAATCACGAAAGAAAACCATAATTCCATTCTCCAGATTCAACTAGTGGTGCTAAAGAATGGCACAGATTTTCTCGAAATAGTTAGTTATCTAATTGATTTATTCTGGGCTAGCTTTTGTGTCTTCCTCATCCTCTTGCCAGCTGCCATCGCCGGCCAAATACTTTTTGAAAATTTTCTCAATTTTTTGGTTTCCTAACGGTAGAACAGAAATATTATTTTAAGAATATTAAAGAAGCGTAAAACTTCTTCCTATACGGAAATTTTGGTTGAAATATTTGGGGCCGTTTTTAAGAAAATGTCGTTAAGCGTTGCTGCACGAAAGGGGGTAGCAAAATATGCAAATCTGCCCAAGCGGACAAACAAGGGAAAGTTATGTAATGCTGCGCGAAAATAAACGGCAGATTTTCTGCAGAAAAACTGTTATTACAGGGCACTGGTAACGAAGAAGTGGATAAATACAGTTGCTAAATTAAGAAAACAAATTTCTAACAGGTGCAGCCAGTATCTCTGTATAGTGGGTCCTTGATACCGAAAAATCAATTGAAAGCAAAACGTCTGTCTGAACAACGCTAGCGACTAAACCGTTAAGCCGATTTTCTCCAAAATTGATACTCTCCGATCGATCTGACTGATCTCGTGGTCCCTTGAAATTGAAAACCATATTTTAATTTTTCGGGGTACTTTACATGAAGCGCCGGGGTATTTTCAATAGTTTCAAAAAACGGCACCAACAATTTTCACTAAATATTGTTGGATAGTCTGAAAGTCATTTAAGAGAATGGTGTAGGTCTCATGTTGGTTGAAAACTCTGATTTTTGGAAAATTAAAAAAATTCAAATTTTTTTCGACTTCTTCCTACAAATACAATTATAGTTGCCTTTATCAAATGTGTTCATAAAAAAACAGGTCTTCAAATAAGCTAATGTTCAATTTCTCAAAAAGGAAACTTTTGAGAACATTTTTCAAACAGATATTTTTTAATTTATTTAAACCATTTTTTTATTAAATTGTGTCCCTAGATACCATAAAGGAAGCTTCAGAGAATGGTGCAGGTTTCATGTTCGTTGAAATGCCTGATTTTGCAAAAATTGTTTTAAAAAATTAAAAATGTTTCGGCGCCCTTCTATAAGTATAATTGTGAAGATACAATTGTTTTTCTTAATGAAATGTGCTCATCAACAACGGACCCTCAATTAAGGTCATGTTGAATTTTTTGAAAGTATGAGTAATTTTCTATAATTTCCTGACAAACGTTATAGCTCCTTCGGAATTCTCTGCGCTTCATTTTCGTCCTTTTCTTACAACTACAATAATTGTGAAAATACATTTTTTTCTCAGTGAAATGTCTTTATCAAAACAACGTCTTCAAATAAGGTCATGTTTAATTTTTTGAAAATACAAGTAGTTTTTCTACAATTTCGTGACAAACATAATAGCCCGCGGCAAATTTACTGAGCTTCAGACAGACGGATGCGTTGTAAATTTTAATTTGAAATTTTGTATATTATTTCTTTGTTCTTTCTTACATTCGACCTTTTGTTGCACTTTTTCACATTAATCTTTTAGAAATTATTGATTTTGAATATTTGAAATACAAATTACTAGCTCTCGGAAAATATCGACAATGCAGGCAATGCAACAATGGAATTTCGTTTCGCGCTCGCGAATTTCTGTGAATTACGTGTCATTATTGTTATTTGATATAGCTGTATGAAAAGGCGTTATAATTGTTAAATATATGTAGATATTTGCAAGAAAATATTTAGTTTTTGCACCAAATGCTGTACCATTAGTAGTGAGTAGAGTATTTTGAATGGCTTTAGAATACTCTTCTCTAATCATGCTCCTAAGAAATGCATTTCTATATTGTCCGGGGTATCGGTCTTCTTTTTCCAATACAAAACTTTACAAAACTTTTGAATCATTTTTTATGCAGCCGTAGAAATCACATAGTTTTGACAACATTGCGATGGAAACAGTGAGTTTTTTGCTTCTTGGTTGAATTTGGACGTTTTTAAATAATAGCTAAGATGTTAGTAGCGCAGAAAGTGCACTATTTCAATACTACGTAACTGTTTCCAATAACGTGGGAAAGTATGTGCTGTTGTAAGACCACTAGTTTATGTTGATAATCGGAATTGTGTAAAAAATTGACGATTTTTTTTTCGCCGAATTTAAATCAATTTACCTTGAGTACTTCGTACAAATGGAAAGAACGTGTTTTTTGGCTCTATATAATTTCAATTTTTTAAACTACATTACGCATATGAATATTGACGTTAATTATCCTTGGGACTTTCTATAGATAATAAAGATGTTTCGAGAATTTTTTTAAGCATTTATATTCAATTTTGACCTTTACAATCAACAAAAAAAGGGAAAAAATAAAAAAAAATTATTTTCTTCTTTCGTTTTTAACAATATCACTTGATCCGACGCAGATAATAATTAGTGTAGCGTCACTGGCTGTCCTGCGTGGGGGAATTAGGCGGAAGTCTCGCGTACCTGAGAGCTGGGTAGCGAGAAGCACGGCGTTGGGGGTTGCATATATTTTTATAATCAGGTGACTCCGGCTTGCTCTGAGTTGGCTCGTGATAATATGGAGTCCTACTCCCACGCTCAACGTTGGTCACATGGGGGTGAGGCGGCAGATATAAATTGGGCCGACACCCTCGTCGGCGGGTTTTGTTCTGGAAGATCTCGCGCTTTCGCGAAATGGACGCCCAGGCTGGAACGTTTTCGTGCGTTGCAGGGATGACGAAAGTCACGGGAGTGGCGCGGTGGAGCGTGCACTCTCTGTTAAATGCGGTGTACCCACAAGACAGTACGATCGCGGTTGGCGGTCGGAAAATACCGGAATGTGTGTATGGGGTAGTTCAATTCATTTTGTGAGTAAAGCGTGTATATACACATCTCACTCTCCATTATCTTCACTTCAAGTCAAAGAATGTTCTTTTGCGAGCTTTCGGAGATTCGATAGTAGCTCGACATTAGCACGTGTATTATGTCTTGCCTCGTGACGTCTTCATCGTTTCTTTGTTTTGTCTTCTGTTGAGAACTCCTCTCGTTTGGACAGCCATGTTTCCGTCTTTCTACTTCCCCGTCTCGCCGGCAGCGCGACTTGTGACCTCTTTCTCACTTCCATAGGCCCAGCCCTATTTACAAGACAAATAGGAATAAAAGTAACTCATTATTTTGGGGGATGCTCATTGTAAATTGTAATATTATTAATTGTGCAATAAGAAAAATTAAAAATTGAGTAAATTAGCAACATTTGCATATCATTCCATGAAATGAATATCTTCTTCAATAATATTTACTATGCGGTGTCGCCACTGAATCGACACGCCACCTTCCTCGCCGATAGTCATTTTCTTGTTGCCATTTTCACCGTATTTACCACGGACTCCTCACAATAGGATTCGGCTAGGTAGAGCTCCGACATCCACCAAAACGTTTCAAATCTGGAACCAAAGCGCCTGAATCGGCCAATGCCTTAGCCGACGTTCTTCTTAAAGAGTGACTGGTGTATTTTTCGGGGACTGGAAGACCAAGATAGGTGGCTATAATTTTTGGCACTCGTGCAATATTGTGAATGCCACGTTGACACGAAACTGCGTTTTCCAAGCCTTACATTTTCGGTATGACTTTTTGTATCGTCCTTTGGATTTTTCTGGGATAAATCCCGTGTGACATCCGCAGCGGAATTTAAAATTTCTTGCGGAAGAGACTAATTTTTCCGCTTCCATCTTCAAGTCACGGTATGCAAATGTACTGTTGAAAAAGATACATCGCAAGCAACATCCAACAATATCGATTAACGTGCCGCAGCAGGAGAATTCATTTGTTTCACATCGCAATAATGCAAATTTTCGCAAAAATCTTGATATTTTATGGTGACCGATAAAACGTTGAAAATTCCACGAAATGTTACAGTGTTATTATTTTATTAAATATATTCGTTTCAAATTTGCAGGACCTCTAGTTTGGTCAGACCTATGGGGGATTATCAATTTTGATGACACTCATGTGGACGGTATAGGCTCAAGTGATGCACACGGACAGACAGGCGTTTTCCCGTCACCTAATTTTTACTTTCCCGTATACGTACGTATACACGGAGTGATATACGTAGTATAGGGAAAGTTATGTAATGCTGCGCGAAAAAATGGCCAATTTTCGGCGGAAAAAATTAATTGCTGGGCCGTGAACACGAATAAGTGGATAAAACCAGTTGCTAAATTAAGAAAAAATATCCCCTAACACGTGGTGTAGCCAGAAACCCTGTTTTCTAGGTCCTTTATTTATTTATTTATTTATTTATTTACGTCAAAAAACAGTTAAAAACTGCGTATGACGAGCTATGGGGAGAAGTGAATTTTGTGCACGTTTTCATAATTCTGTGGTCTCTATCCTAAACCATATTCTAGTCGAATTTTGAATACAGAAAAGAGAGTTTTTTTTCGAGTTTTGTTGCCAAAATATTCGCTCCTATATAATAAAATATATTTTCAAAAGTAAATTAGCTATAAATTCCTGCCCTGAACCCTCATGTTCTTCATGAAAGAATAATACTTTTTGCCGCGATAATATGAAAAACGATAATTTGAATAACTATATTTCCCACTGAAATTCAGAAGACGTGCACAAATAATGAAGTTACATTTATGTCCAGAAGCAAAACAAGGGACCATCTCAGCATTTGCTCAAGGATCAGGGAAACTGGACGAAAAACCTGATCGAGATGGGGGCCATCAACCCAGAAACTGTGGTACAATACTTGTTACAGGTTCTTTAGAATTATACAGTCCAAATGATAAATAATTACATTAACTATCATTGTTAAAATTAATTCTACTTTCCTTTTTGATGCTCGGTATAGTCTCGAATTGTATAGAAACAGTTATGCAGCAGAAAATATTTTACTTGGGACTTAAACTTTTCTATTGAATTTAATCGTTTAATGTCTTCTGGCAAAGTGTTGTAGAGAAATGTACATGAATTGTATGTGAATTTTTGTAGTGAGCTGTTGATACTGCCACCTGGTGAATATGATTACTACGTCGTGTATTATACTTATAGACATCGGCGTTTGCTGAAAATATATTCCCGTCCTTAAGTAAGTCATTTTTGACAAAAACTACTGATTCGTAAATCAGGAGACAAGGTAATGGTAAAATTCCTAGATTAATAAAGAGTGACTTACAAGAATCACGTGGGTTGGATTTGCTTATTATTCGTACAATTCTTTTTTGTAATCTGAAAGTCTGTGAACTATAAGATGTGTTTCCCCAAAATATTATGCCATATCTCAGGCGGGAGTGAACATTGGCAAAATATACACAACGAGCTGTATGAAGGCTGACGGAATTTGAAAGAATTCTGAACGCGTAGCATAATGAGCTTAATTTTGTGTTCAATTCATTTAAGTGGGACATTCCATTTGAGGTTTGACTGAATTGATAGACCTAAAAATTTTGTTACATTAACATCAGTCAATGGCACACCGTTCATTTTCAATGGAGTACAGAATTTTTTATTTGATATGGAAAACTGCATTGAAACTGTTTTATTTTCATTTACTTTTAATTTGTTATTACGGAACCAATTTGAAACGTCTGATATTGTACTATTTACGGTTTCTTTGTTGCAAAGAATATTTGTATCATCCGCAAAGAGAACTGTTCTTCCGTTTCGAATCGCTAAGGGCATGTCATTTACGTATAATAGGAAGAGAATAGGGCCTAAAATCGATCCTTGCGGGACTCCACGTACAATTGGCAAAGAACCGGAAACGTGTGTACATAAGGTTCCATCATTCCAGTAAGGTATTTCTACTCTCTGAGATCGTTGTTTAAGGTACGAACATAGCCAATCTAGAGCAATACCACGGATTCCATACGAAGGTAATTTTGAAAGTAAAATGTTATGATCAATGACGTCAAAAGCTTTTGAAAGATCTAAAAATATTCCAATAGTTGCTTCGTTTTGATCCAATGATGAGGCAACATCTTTAAGAAAAGAAAAAATGTCTGTTTCCGTAGATTTTGATTTCCGGAATCCATGTTGGCAATTTGAAAACGCGTCGTGTTTATTGAGAAAGGTTTCCATTCGCACATAAAAAAGTCTCTCTAATATTTTTGAAAAAACTGACAAAAGAGAAATTGGCCGATAATTTTGAACTTCATTTTTGTTGCCTTTTTTGAAGAGTGGCTTAATCTTAGCTGTTTTAAAAATATCTGGAAAAATTCCGGTGCATAAGGATGCATTAAATATGTGAGTTAACGGATGTATAATGGCTGGCGCGCACGTCTTTAACAAACAATCCAGAAATTCATCTAAACCGGCCGAATATTTATTTTTTAATTTACCGATTATTTTGAGAATTTCATAGGAAGAGGTTTCGGAAACGAACATAGTGTCTAAGACTTTTAGGGAAACGTCAGATGTTGAATTTTGTGGCTGAAAACCCTTAGTGAGATCGACAGCAATTCTCGAAAAGTATTGGTTAAAGAGACTAGCCACTGTTGCCGGATCTTTCACATCTCTATCGTTATCTTTTAAAACAACATTCTCTACAAGGTTTCTAGTTGGTTTGGTCGCATTTTTTACTATATCCCACATTGATTTTGTTTTGTTATTTGAGTTCAAAATATCCTGATCGTGTTTCATGATTTTAGCCTGCCTTATGACTTTTCTTAACAATGATTTGTATTTTTTAAAGTACATGAGGAAATCATGAGATACGTTATGATGCTTAGAAATGAAAGAAAGAACTCGTTTGTTTTTACATGATGTTCTAATCCCGGGTCATTCCATATTAAATCAACACAGTTTTAATTAAAATTTTACCTCACCATTTTAGATTCAGATGAAATTTGACACATAGGTAGTATGCATGGAGAATAAGAAAACTACAAATTTTTAATAAAATATTTCCACCCGTTCCTCAAATACAGTCATGTAAAATTTTGCGAAATTGGCTTCCCGACATTTTTTAAATTTATGTAGAACATCACCAAATTAAGATAGAGAGCTGGAACAGGTGTCATTTTTCAGCTTTCTTCATGGCCTTTTATATGATATACAACTCAATACGGGTTGCGTTCAAAAAGGTTTTCAAATTTGAATTTAAAATTTTGATTTTGAGTTTTTTCAAAATGCTCATCTTCAAAAAATTGAAAAAATTCTATAATAATCCTTGTATATATCCAAACAGATGGTGCAAGTTTAAAAATGGGACTGCGATGGGTTCATATGGTAATCTTTATTTAAAATGCACAATATTTACTTACTCTAGATTTTACTGATTTAAAATGCATTTTATTTCAAATTATAAGACCTAATATATACAAATTATTAATTCAGTGTTTTATTGGTGAGTGTGTTGTGTTTTGTTGTTATGAATTTCTTCTTCTTCTTCTTCTTCTTATTATTATTATTATTATACCGCGGAATGTCATGCAATTGCATATTGGTAGATTTTAAGAACAGGGTTCGGCTCCTATTGACGCGCACGATTCGGTTCCGAACGAGTCATTCGCGGCGCCGCCAGTGTGCACACGGCCACGTGGCCAACGCACTTTCGTGTGGAATTGTGACGCTTCGCTACCCGTGTCCAAGTTGAGGACGAGGCTCGGGCCTTCGGCCCTCGCGTTAACATAAAACATCCTTGAGTCTGTCCAACGCATAATTACCAAAGCATTTTATGCGTTTAACATTATGCATGCAACGCATTTTATGCATTTAACCATTGTAATTCTCCATTACACATTCGCACCACACCGCACAATGCACAATGCAAGCAGTGCTCCCTGAGTGATTCGTTCTCGTGGTCCGCGCGAGTGAACCATGCGCAAGTGAACCGTGCGCCGTTGTTTTAGTGAGCCGAACCCTGTCCTTAAAATCAGCCTGCAAATTTTTACTGACCGCATATCGAAAGGAAACGTATATAACTTTACCTATCACCAAAAATAGAACAAACCATGGTCACCTTTCAGTTGATGAACCAGATACGTGGGAACCTAAACATTTAAGCGAAATGAATCGTTATGAATCGAAATGAACACCAACGTTGAGCAGCGTCAGCTGGATATTTACCATCATGCAAAGGGTTAATGATGACCAAAATTTTGCAAATGTCATTAATGGAAAAAGCACAGTGAGTGACAATCTCATGGTCCATCAATGAATAGGCGATTGAACTGGAACCCGGAGGAGAAAGACTTTCTGATCCAGAAGAGAATCTCGTTGTGAAAATAATAAAGAAGGACCCTCGTATTAATGCACCAAATGTTACTCCACAGTTATAAATTGGAATTGACAAGAAACTAAATCCCGAAACCGTGCGAAGGGTACTAAGGAAGAGGAAGTTCAATTTCCGTAGGGCGTTGTCAGAAGAAAGCCACTTCTAAGTTGAAAGAGAAATACCCGAAAAGATCTGACCTCGATTCTCTTCTCCACAAAAACCTGGAATACATGCACTAAAATATACCACATACATTAAAATAAGCATTTAAACTAAAAAATTGCACACATGCAAAATAAAAATAAGGTAGATTTGTTTTATTTTTGCTGATAGATAAAGTTATATACATTTCCTTTCGATATGCACAGTCA
This sequence comes from Acheta domesticus, assembly GCA_031308135.1. NCBI lineage: Eukaryota > Metazoa > Arthropoda > Insecta > Orthoptera > Gryllidae > Acheta > Acheta domesticus. The sequence goes on from JAHLJT010009436.1 coordinate 117,496,865, forward strand.
AAACATTTGCAAATGCATGAAGTTCCGCGGTCTAATAATAATAATAATAATAATAATAATAATAATAACAACAATAAAACGCAACACACTCACCAACAAAAACACAAAATAATAATTTTTGTTTGTCTTATAATTTGAAATAAAATGCATTTTAAATCAGTAAAATCTAGAGTAAGTAAATATTGTGCATTTTAAATAAAGATTACCATATGAACCCATCGCAGTCCCATTTTTAAACTTGCACCATCTGTTTGGATATATACAAGGATTATTATAGAATTTTTTCAATTTTTTTGAAGATGAGCATTTTGAAAAAACTCAAAATCAAAATTTTAAATTCAAATTTGAAAACCCTTTTGAATGCAACCCCTATTGAGTTGTATATCATATAAAAGGCCATAAAGAAAGCTGAAAAATGACACCTGTGCCAGCTCTCTATCTTAATTTGGTGATGTTCTACATCAATTTAAAAAAATTCGGGAAGCCAATTTTGCAAAATTTTACATGACTGTATTTGAGAAACGGGTGGAAATATTTTACTCAAAATTTGTAGTTTTCTTATTCTCCATGCATACTACCTATGTGTCAAATTTCATTTGAATCTGAGATGGTGATGTAAAATGACTGTGTTGATTTAATATGGAATGACCCTCCCTTGTGTTATCCAAGAATTGTTTTTGCGTGAAATATTTAATTTTCTGTTCTGAAGAGGAAAGCAAGTGTTAAAATGAAATGAAAGCGTTGAAAAAAAAGAATAATATTTATCGTTTGTATCAATAGTATTATAAACCGTGTCCCATGACTCCTGCAGCAAGTAATCAATGAATAATTTTATTTTACTTTTAGAAAACACTCTACTCATACGTGTATTATTTATTGTGTCATTGTTCGCATTTCGTATAATGGTAAGAATTTGTGCATCGTGGTCACTGTATCCTAAATCTTTTGTTTCAATTTCATGTCGAGTAGTGGTTTTGTTAATTATAATTTGATCGATTGCCTTCTTTGAATTTACTGTGTTCCGTGTAGGTACTTTTATTGTAATCTCTAAATTGAAGGAATTAATTAAGTTAAGAAACTGCTCTTTCTCGCAAGATTCGACCAGAAAATCTCCACATACAACAATGGATTCAAAAGAGCGATTGATGACTTTGGATTAGTGTTATCTCTAGTTTTTCTAAGAACAAAATGTAATCTGCAGCTCTCTTTGTTGGAGGCCTGTAGATGCAAAGCAATATCATTTTTAGCACAGGAAGATGTACAACAGAAATTTCAAAAACATTTTCAACGGCATACTCATTGAATTCCGTCAAGGAGATAGAATCAATATTATTTTTAACGTAAATACAAGAACCTCCATATGCCGGACTTTTATGAGATTCTCTTTTTCTACAATAATAGCCTGCGAGGTAAAAGTTTGGAATTTGGAAAATGCTAAGTTCATTAGGAGATAACCAATGTTCTGTAAAGCAAAGAACATCCATTTGATTTAAATTGCTCTGTAGAGCTGCCTCGATAAACTCAGTTTTATTTGAAAGGGATTGAACATTATGGTGCAATATCTTTATTTTTTGCAAGTACCTACACGAATGTTTTTCTGCTGCATCTGACTGTAGTTGCTATATATTTACTCCATTTTTACCTCGAGTGCGTGGTCGAAGGTTGTAATTTGATACCGAAAACCCAATTGAAAGGAAAACGTCCGTCTGTCCATCTGTCTGTCCGTCTGTGAACACTGCTAGCGCCTAAACCATATGTACAATTTCTTCCAAAATGGATATTCCCTGGTCGATCTGATTCTAGTCGAAGCTTTGAGATTTTGAAAAAGATTCTTCAAAATTTGGGGGTACTTTATGTGAAGCTCCCCGGGGATTTTAAAAATTTTCTCGAAAACGGCTCCAAATTTTTCTTTAAATTTCTTGTATGAATAGAGTAAAATACACTTATTTACATGGCATAGGTCCGATTTTCACGGATAACTCTGAATTTTTGAAAATTGCAAAAGTTTAAAAATTTTACAGCGTCTTTCTGGAACTACAAAATTGAAAATAGAGATTTTTCCTTCAAATAAAATTTTTTCTTCATAGTGAGTTCTTTCTTTAAGGTCGTGTAAATGTTCTTCAAAATTTTAGTATTTCTCGCGCAATATTGCGTGCAATATGTGCAATTTTAAAAAATTACAAAACCAAGATTTTCTCAAAAACAGCTCCAAATTTTTTCTTTAAACTTTTGGTAGGGATAGTGGTAAACGTACTCTATCAGATGACATAAAAGCCATAATGCTCTATTGGTTGGTTTTTTCAAAAATTACAAAAATTGTAAATGAGATTTTGAAAAAGATTCTTCAAAATTTGGGGGTACTTTATATGAAGCCCCCCGGGGATTTTCAAAATTTCCTCAAAAACGGCTCCAAATTTTTTCTTTAAATTTCTTATATGAATAGAGTAAAATACACCCATTAACATAGCATAGGTCCGATTTTCAAGGATAACTCTGAATTTTCGAAAATTGTGAAAGTTTGAATTTTTTTCGGCGTCTTTCTCCAGCTACAAAATTGAAGATAAAAATGTTTTCTTCAAATAAAATTTGTTCTGCATATTGAGTTATTTCATAAAGGTCATGTAAATGTTTCTCAAAATTTTAGTAGTTTTCGTGCAATATGTGCAACATTAAAAAATTACAAAACCAAGATTTTTTCGAAGACGGCTCCAAATTTTTTCTTTAAACTTTTGGTAGGGATGGTGGTAAATTTACACTCTCAGATGACATAAAAGCCATATTGGTCTATCGGTTGGTTTTTTCAAAAATTACAAAAATGGAAATTTGTTTATTTGTCTCTCACGTCGTTAATACTTACATTATCGGCGATTTGTTCACATTATTATATTTACGAGTATATATGCTTTAAATAATGTCAAGTAAAGTTTCTCGAAAACACTACGCCATTTTCTCATACATGGCTGCAAATTTTTTCTTGAAACTTTTGTAACAGATAGTGATAATTACACTCTTTAATATGACGTAAGTTTATTTTGAGTTTTTTTTTGTTTTTTCAAAAATTATATAAATGTAAATTTTTTGAAAGATCTCTCACATCTCTAATATGCACATTATCCGCAATTTGTAAAGATTATATATTTTTGAGTGTAAGTGCTTCAAATAACTTCAAATAAAGTATTTTGAAAACTCAAACATTTTCAGTGAAAATGAGTTTCAAATTTCGTATTTTTAGTAGTGCTAAAACGGCTCTTAAACGGCACATAATTTTTAATAGAAAATTGCCATGTATGACTACGTTTTTGTGTTCTTTAATATTCTAAAATTAATATTTTCGTTCTACCAATAGGAAAGCGAAAAATTAATAAAATGACAAAAAAATATACTTTTGGCGGTCATAGATGGTAGCTGGCAAGAAAGAGTATGTCACAATTCCGAATAGCTAGCGAAGACCCAAGAAAATAGAAAAGCTAATACGGGAAAATCTGTGCCATTCTGTAGCACCACTAGTTCTGTCTAAAAATCGCTTTTTTATGCAGTATTAGAATACTTTTGATGTTATACTTTACTATACGAGAAATTAAAAAGAGACGGAGAAGCTTTTGCCCTGAATATTCTTTACCTGTTCATATCACTAGTGGTAACTTACATCAGGCCATCGTACCAAGTTCATAACTGAATAAATTAATTAGTATTGATAAAATTGGTTAAAGCAAACCATTCTTAGGATTTGTGTGTAAAAATGAGAGTTATTGCATTTACAGTACTATTAAAACAAATTATCTTCCAGTAAGAGCCGCGGAGGCTCAGTGGTAGGGCACTGGCTTCCTGACCTGAAGGCCGCAGGTTCAAATCCCTGCGTAAGTTGGGATTTGTACCTCGTGCATTCCATTCACTTTCCATTCAGGGCGGCTCTTAGGTCGACCCAGCGTTCTTTCCAAGAGAGTATCAGGATCTTTCCTGCGGGTAAGCGTTGTGCTCGCCACACAACCTCCTTGTGCCGACGGCGACGAATAAATGGAACCCACCTTCACCTTCCTGTGGGCCACGTCGGCCTGTGTGCAATTGCACAGTATACAAACAGGGATACAAAAAAGTTTAAGTTTCACCACTTGGGCTTTAAGGCTAAATGTACCGACACTGGTTCAATTTGTCGCCACCACGTGGCAGCACCAAGTTTAGTGAATTTTACTTTACCGATTACGTCTGAACAAATGGTCCGATTTTCGATCTGTAAACGGCATTTGACTCCTGTTTATAATAGAATTTACGCTACGAAGCCCTTTTTCCAAAAAAACCAGCAGAAACTCGATTTTTAAAATTTTTCTCGTACTTCCGGGAACAATTTAAAAAATGTGGGCTTATAGCGCGATGGCGACACGCTTCCAGAATCCAACGCCGTGTCAAACATGCAAATCGGATAAATAGGAGCGACGGTAAGTGAAATTTCGAAAAACACCTCACCCCACTCCCCCTTCCCTTTCCCCTTCCACGCCGCCGGGACATCCGCCCCTTGTGGGCCGGGCGGCGCGGCGAAGCCGGCACGGGCGAGCCGGCGCGGCGACGGGCTCTTGGCTGAACTTTCGGGGGCAGCAAGCCAGACACCCTGTCACTTCGTTGATGCTTCCGTCACTTCGCATCCCAAGATATTTTTAACCCAAATATGAAACTAGTGATGCTGTAATAGGGGCAAACGGTCTCGTATCATCTTTAATAGTAGTATAAAACTATTATCTATTCACATATTCCATCTTCCTTCGAATACCATCATAAGAATGTCTGAGGTATCACTCAAAACACCGATCCCGCTTTGGTGCTGATTAAAAAAAAATGAACTAATTGCGTAAATATCACCCATATTCCATCTCCTCACATCGTATTTTAGATATATTTTACTTCTAAGATCTTCCATTACCATTTCACTACCGGAAAGAACAATCAGAGATAACGCAAGAGCTCTTTTATCCTACGATTCGATTGATCATTTCAAAACGGCGTTTGTCACCTTGATAGAATTCACCTGGTTAATTCCCTCTTCCAAGAAAAACAGCCGAATGGAATTTTAAAATGTTTTTATACTTGCGGACATATTTGAATAAGTGGTAAAATAGCGCGCTGGTGAGATGCACCCTGAATCTAACGCCATATCATACACTGAAATCGGATAAATAGACTTCTCTAGTCATGTAAAAAAATGATCTTCAGTAACGTCAAAATTCTGTTTCGCGGTACTGCTTGACGATCTCATGGCTAAAGTCCGGATCTAATGTGATTACATATGTTTTGTCTACTGTTCTCATTTTGTAATCTTGGCGAACTGTTGCAATCCTAACAAAATATTTAAATTTTTCGTTACAAATTTTATACTGTATTACGTATTTTACATATTTTGCTGATCATTTAATATCTGCTTAACAATATATTTATTATTTATTAATTATTAAGATATTTTCACAAATCTACCAAATTTTCTTGAAATTATTTCCGAAAATATATTTAATTAATTTTGAAAAATAGTTTTTATTTAAATGTGTGTTTATATTTTAGCAATGAGCGTATTTTGTCTAATACTAATTCAGAATTGCTGACATTCCTATGTGCTGCACATAAAGATTTCGAACAGAGTGCTTCAAAGATTTTCTGTTCGTCTCTGAGTTTTCTACGTGCATCTCTTTGTTTTCATTGCTGATAGAGAGAAATAAAAAAAAAACAGTATTAGTTTTCAATTTCCTATAGTCTCAGCCAGCTATTCGGACTTTGTCGTAGTAAAATTACTATTTTGTTGGCATGGGCTAGATTTATGGCCTTGCCCCATCTTGCCACCAGCCATTTAAAGCACCCAACATATTTTTAGGTTTTTTCAATTTTCGGTTTCCTAATGGTAGATTCAAAATATTGCTTTTAGAATATTAAAGAAGACTGAAATCTTGTCCTTTACAACAATTTTCATTCATAAACTTGAAACCGTTTTTGAGAAAAGGGTGTTTTAAGCCTCTGTGTCAATGCAAATTTGAAGCCCTTTTTCACAGGAATCTTTGAGTTTTTTTTTTAAATTTATTTTAAGATATTTTAAGCTCTTCCATTCACAAATGCAATAATGTTTATGAATCGCTGCAAATGTGCATACAAGGCATGCGAAATATTTAAAAAATACATTTGTGTAAATTTTGAAGAAAAACAACAAAAAATAATACAACAAAACCTTTTTTGTTTCCTTAGACAGTGCATTTCGCACTATAAGTACAAAAACTTTGAACGAAAAATTTGGAACCTTTTTCAGAAAAAATTGCCGCTTGAGCGTTTCTGAAAATGCGAAATTTCGAGTTCATTTCAAAAAAATTTTTAGTTTTCGAAAAACTTTAAATGATATAATTTAAAGCACTTGTGCTCATAAATCTAATAATGTGAACAAATCGCCGATAATGTAAATATAAACGACGTGACAGGCTATTCAAAAGTTTCATTTGTGTTATTTTCGCAAAAACAAAAGAATAGAGCAAAATAGCGTTTATGTCATCTCTTAAAGTACATTCGCAATATCCCTACCAATAGTTTAAAGGAAAAAAATGAGCCGATTTTGAAAAAACCTTGCTTTGTTATCGTTTAAAGTTGCATATATTGCACACAAGATTGCGCCAAAACTACAAAAATTCTATTAAAAAAAATTCATGACCTTATGACAGAAATATTATGTACACAAATTTCTTAGAAAGGAAAAGTCTCTATCGTCAATATTGTAATTGTAGGAAACGCCGAAAAAATTCAGTCTTTTGCAATTTTCGAAAATTCAGTTATCAGTGAAATCGGACCTAAGCCATGTGTATTTTATTCCATTTTACGAGAAATATAAAGAAAAAATTTGGAGCCATATTTGAGCAATTACTTAAAATATCTGGGAGGATTCGGTAATGTATCTCCAAAAAGTAATGCACGTTTTGAAAATTGCAGAGCTTCGACTGACAGTAGATCGACAGCAGTTTTTTTTTTCCAGTTTGGAAAAATTTGTACGCAGTGTAAACGCTAATGTTGTTTGACATACACCAGAGAGACTGACGACGTTTTCCGTCAATCAATTTTTCGGTATTAAGGACCCACAAAACATGGATTCTGGTTACACCACGAGTTACAGGAAGTAATTTGCTATACAACAACAGGATTATCCACATTTTCATTACCTGGACTCGGCTTTGAGAGTTTTCCTGTGCACGATATAACTTTCTCTTCGTATGAAGATTGAGAAGAGAGATAAAGTAAAATAAATGTTCACATTTGAAATTCCATTAATAAAATATTAATTATATCGAATTTAAAAGTAACTACTTTTTCTGCCCACTGTTTTTTTTTATTTCTCTCTATCAGCAATGAAAACAAAGAGATGCACGTAGAAAACTCAGAGACGAACAGAAAATCTTTGAGCACTCTGTTCGAAATCTTATGTGCAGCACATAGGAATGTCAGCAATTCTGAATTAGTATTAGACAAAATACGCTCATTGCTAAAATATAAACACACATTTAAATAAAAACTATTTTTCAAAATTAATTAAATATATTTTCGGAAATAATTTCAAGAAAATTTGGTAGATTTGTGAAAATATCTTAATAATTAATAAATAATAAATATATTGTTAAGCAGATATTAAATGATCAGCAAAATATGTAAAATACGTAATACAGTATAAAATTTGTAACGAAAAATTTAAATATTTTGTTAGGATTGCAACAGTTCGCCAAGATTTACAAAATGAGAACAGTAGACAAAACATATGTAATCACATTAGATCCGGACTTTAGCCATGAGATCGGCAAGCAGTACCGCGAAACAGAATTTTGACGTTTACTGAAGATCATTTTTTTTACATGACTAGAGAAGTCTATTTATCCGATTTCAGTGTATGATATGGCGTTAGATTCAGGGTGCATCTCACCAGCGCGCTATTTTACCCACTTATTCAAATATGTCCGCAAGTATAAAAACATTTTAAAAATTCCATTCGGCTGTTTTTCTTGGAAGAGGGAATTAACCAGGTGAATTCTATCAAGGTGACAACGCCGTTTTGAAATGATCAATCGAATCGTAGGATAAAAGAGCTCTTGCGTTATCTCTGAGTGTTCTTTCCGGTAGTGAAATGGTAATGGAAGATCTTAGAAGTAAAATATATCTAAAATACGATGTGAGGAGATGGAATATGGGTGATATTTACGCAATTAGTTCATTTTACTTTCCCGTATACGTACGTATACACGGAGTGATATACGTAGTATAGGGATAGTTATGTAATGCTGGCGCGAAAAAATGGCCAGTTTTCGGCGGAAAAAAATTATTTGCCGGGCCGTGAAAACGAATAAGTGGATAAAACCAGTTGCTAAATTGAGAAAAAATATCCTCTATCTCGTGGTGTGGTCAAAATCCATGATTTGTTGTTTCTTTATACTTAAAATCGATTGACGGCATTCCGTCCGTCTGTCCGTCTGTGGTCAACGCTAGCGCCTAAACCGTTCGGTCGATTTTCTTCAAAATTGATATTCCCCAGTCGATCGGATTCTAGTCGAAGCTTTGTGATTTTGAAAAGATTCTTAAAAGGGGGGTACTTTATATGAAGCCCCCCGGGTATTTTCAACATTTTCTCAAAAACGGCTCCATTTTTTCTTAAATTTCTTATAGAATAGAGGAAATACACTTTTAACATGACATAGGCCGATTTCACGTACAGCTTGAATTTCGAAAATGGGAAAGTTTGAATTTTTTCGGCCGTCTTTCCAACTACAAAATTGAA
>JAHLJT010009436.1:117505737-117604771 GCA_031308135.1 Acheta domesticus
CACCATCTTGTCCCAAAAAATGCCCAAGTTGTTCGCAGCGCTTATATAGAACTGTGAGAACTAGCCTCACATTAGCTTCAGTTTTAGACCGGGAGTGAACCCACCTATATCTCTTACACCGTGCTACGGGAGAGAACTAATTGAACTACTGAACTAATGAACGATGACCGGCGAACTAAGAGAACTAAATGAACTACTTAACTAAAAGAACTACGAACGGTGACTGGCGAACTACGAACGATGACCCGTGTCAGATGAACCATAGTTCACTAAATGGTCGTTCCGTACGTACCGTTCCTTTTCAAGAAAATTTCAATTGAACTAGTTCGTTCGCGATCGACACATCCTTATTTCCTGCATGTAGTTCTGATGCAATGTGTGTCTCTGTCATGTGTGTCATTATTTCTTACATAATTGCTGTCCACATATGTTTGTCATCAGTAATGATTTGTTACATTGTTTGAATTACCTGATCACAAGGAAAGGGTGAACAGTTTATTCTGGAATTAGTAGAACGTAATAATTCCAAAATGCTGAGAGAGTGTATCATTGAATTTTCTCTGTTCTAAGACGAGACATTGCTATTACTTTTAGTAGGATGGTGTATTTAGTACGTAGTATATTACCTCGTTATACTGTGTTACACCATACATTATACCGCGTTACACATTTTAGTTGCAGTTATTACATAATTATCCATCTTCAATAAGAGAGCATTCATTACATGACATATGAAATGCAATCTGATGTTTTCTGTCCGACTTGTTTGCTTTCCGAATGTCCGTCGAAATTGCCCGAAAATAATCATTCAAAATAAAGGTGGCGCCATCTGTAATTGTTTATAAAATTTAGTTATTTTAGATCGTAAATTAAAGATCTGTAACTTGCAACCAAATTTTGAACTTATTATTTTAATAGAATTACTCGTGAGACTCAATGCGCGTGTTTCAGCCCATTGCAGCCCACTGTGCGTCGTTAATATTACTTTAGCGGAGATTTGTTGACGTTATTATATTAATGAGTACATATATATATATATATATATATATATATATATATATATATATATGGCCGATTGGTAGTGAAAGGGTTAAAAACTGTTGAACAAAGTCTATGGTGCATTTGATTCAAATACGAGGGTTGGGGCAGAAGTCATGGCATATGAGTAGGGGTGGAAAATTTCAATACACATGAAGGGACAAGGTACAAACTAAGTGCTTGGACATTTATTAACATACAAAAATTGAATTTATCATATTTATTTTAAGATATTTGAAATGACCGTAATCGTATCATGTTCTAAGGCATTTTAGAGAATACGACTTCACAAATTCGAAAAGCATTACATAGGTGCCCGTTCTGAAGGTCTGATTAGGTAGATGCTCGATTACCATACATCACATTTATCTGCACACGTGCATTGCTGATCAATGGTTGCTGGGCATCTTTGCAGAAACTCTCCTGCGCATCTCACGGCTGTCCGGTATGGAAGGGCATTATTCCATGAGCTTCCACCAATTCGCTGTGACCTTCACAGGCATTCCTTTCATGGAGAACGGCTCTCTTGGAGTAAGAGCACTTTGGAAACATGTTACATTCATTTCGCACAGCGGTAGACTGACAACTGATTTCAAGTTGCTCTCTGTGCTAATAGAGACACTTGCAGAGCTATCTTTTGATGTAAACACACTCTATTGCAGCATTTCTTTCAAGATATAAATGAAAATTTGCGATCCGATAACATTTCTTTTAGAAAAAAGTAGTGCCATGACTTCTGCCCCAACCCTCGTATATTTTAATTTTCTTAATGCTATCTCCGGTTCCCTTTAATGTGACATGCTTTCTGCAAATGGGATGGTTATTAGTGACAATGACATTTTCTCATCGGAGTAATTTTAGAAGGGAATGAGATATTCATTGCGATCATTAAAAAGATTTTAGTCCCAGGAGTCTCATTTGATTTAGAACAGTATGTAACGAGATTTAAGGAGGCAGTCGGTCGAGAAGAAAAAGAGTGTTCAGATCTGGACTCTCAACATATAACGAAAGTTAAATAATTTTATCACTTAAAAGGTTAAACAAATTGCAAATGATTGGAATTAAATTATGGTTTTAAAAAACGAATTAAGCGAACACGTACATTAACTTCAGGCTTAATTCTTAAACCTATATATTTTAAATGTTTTAGGTTCGTCAACAGCTGTACGTATTATGGTCTATCATGGAACACGTCCAGCTTGGGAGGCAACGACTTCATTAACTTCTGCCTGTCCGGATTCGTTGAATTTCCAGCCTACGTAATCCTATTATTTACGCTCAATCGCTGGGGTCGTAAGCTTGTGCAATGTGTCAGCATGCTGCTGGGAGGCGCTGCGCTTCTCCTTACTCTGGCAGTGCCATCTGGTAAGTTAAATTATAATATTTACGTACAGTACACACGGTTTTCAATGTGTTGTAACGTGACGCCACTCTTAATTACTTCAATCAACCGTATCGGAGGTGTCACTCAGTAGTTTCTCGTTGGTGCGCCGGCTAGCTCAGATCCTGCGAGATACCTTGATGGTATAGGTCTGATTTTAACGGTTAACTGTGAATTTTCGAAAATTGCAAAAGTTTGAATTTTTACAACTACAAAATATAAAGATAGAGATAGTTCCTCCAAATAAAATTTGTTCTCCAAAGTGAGTTCTTTCATTAAGGTCATGTACATTTTTTTGAAAATTTTTGTAGTTTTCGCGCAATATTGCGTGCAATATGTGCAATTTTAAAAAATTACAAAAACAATATTTTCTCAAAAACGGCTCCAAATTTTTTCTTTAAACTTTTGGTAAGGATAGTTCTAAATGTACTCTAAAATGACATAAACGTCATTGCTCTCTATTGTTTTCTTTTTTCAAAAATGATATAAATGAAATTTTTTGACTTGTATCTCACGTCGTTAATATTTACATTAGTGGAGATTTGTTCACATTATTATATTTACAAGTGCAAGTTACGAATAATGTCGTATAAAGTTTCTCGAAAACTCGACCGTTTTCTTGTGAAAACTAGCTCAAAATTCCGCATTTTCAGAAACGCTCAAACGCCATTTTCTCATAAATGGCTCCAATTTTTTCTTCAAACTTTTCGAACGGATAGTGCTAATTGCACTCTTTAATATGACTTAAAGTTCATTTTGGGGTATTTTTTTGTTTTTTCAAACATTTAAAATTTTTTGAAAGCTCTCTCGCACCGTTAATATGCACATTTTCAGCATTTTGTAAACACTATTGTATTTGTGAGTTTAAGTGCTTTAAATGACTTCTAATGAAGTTTTTCGAAAACAAAAAATTCTGTGAAAAACGGCTTGACATTTCGCATTTTTAATAGCGCTTAAACGCCATTTTCTTAAAAACGGCTTCAAATTTTTCAAAGAAATTTGCAATATACGACGAGGTTTTAGCGTTCTTAAATAGTCTTAAAAGAATATTGCCGTTCTACCATTAGGCAACCGAAGAGTTATGAATATGTAAAAAAAAATGTACTTTTGGGCGGCGATAGATGGCAGCTGGCAAGAGTGTGTGGCAAGTCCGAATAGCTAGCCGAGACCAAAGGAAATAGAAAACTAATACGGGCAAGTCTGTGCCATTCTGTAGCACCACTAGCTTTTTTTCGGGCACTTATCAATTGTCTCAGGCTATATCCTATTTAGCGGAAATGTTAGATGGAGATGCTTATATTCATCTTAGCTTCTTAAAGGAAAAAAGTACAATCGCGACACAAAAATGACAACGTTTAACATATAACAACATATAAACGTTTCATTGACTATAAACCACATACAATACAAATATCTGGAATCTTACTACAGTAAAATCTATCTAACCCGGAACCTGTATAATTCCGAAACCTGCCTTAACCGGAAAATGTCTCAGGCACGTGAAGTTAAATTGCATTTTACACAGCGTAAAATGGAACCTCTCCAACCCGGAAACGGGACGGTTTTCCGTGTCCTGCAGGAAATAAATCTTCATAAAACGAAATTCCGGTAAATGTAATGCAATTGGCAGAGACGCGAGACGTTCTTAATGACATTAATGCATCTGCAAGCCTGTTTTAAATTCTCTAACTCTGTGACACGCGATGTAGTAGTGGCTGCCGGACATTGAAGAAGAGGGGCTTCAGTTGCCTGCGAAGCGATGTGTTTGCTTTATAAGGAAAATATTTTTGTTTTCTCAATAGCGCGTATAGACATTGACAGGGGCTACACTGGCAGATGTGTATGGACTCTTGATTTTCACAGATGTAACGTTGCAATGAAGAAAGACACCTGATCCAAGCAAGAATGATATTTAGTGAGATGCGATACCTCCTGTTTTTACACAAAATATCCTGCTCTCTTACTGCTTTCTCATCTTCTCCAGTTGTAATTCTAAAGATAGGTTTGTTACTACCACATTATTTAGACCACGCGAACTTCAACTACTTCTGCAAATCTCCGACACCTATATACCAAATAATTCCCAAGAAAATGACAGCGATAGAGACAATTCTGATTCTCGTCGTGATTTGCAGATCCTCGTCGCTAATTTTGGAATTCTATAACTTTCATACTATTCCACCAAGTATTTTGAGCTCTGGCTCCAGACTGAAATATTATCCCACACCGCGCACTGGCGTGTGATTGACTCTCCAGCGATAACCCAACATTATGCGCTGGCGTAAGATCGGCAGTCAATATTAAGTTGTTTATCATATCACGAACTCAGTGTAAAATAATATAAACCTGTAATATTTTCTGTTTTATTATGTGTGTATAATGCCTCGTATGGAGTGGTCATTTGTAATAAAACGTAAGATGGAACGCAAGACAACTTTAGTGAAAGAAAGGAGGTTGAAATATTTCGTTGAAGAGAGTGAGAGGCTACAGGATGATCAGTTTTTTTAAATGTAAATACAACACTCAAATTCAAGTTCTAGATGAGTGTAGGAAGCAATAAGTAAATGAAAAAATGATTTTTACTTTCCCGTATACGTACGTATACACAGAGTGATATACGTAGTATAGGGAAAGTTATGTAATGCTGCGCGAAAAAATGGCGAATTTTCGGCGGACAAAAATTCATTGCCGGGCCGTGATAACGAAAAAGTGGATAAACCAGTTGCTAAATTAGGAAAAAAATCCCCTAACACATGGTGTAGCCAGAAACCCTCTTTGATGGGTCCTTGATACCTTGAAACCAATTGAAAGGAAAACGCCCGCCTGTTCGTCTGTCCGTCCGTCTGTGAACACTGCTAGCGCCTAAACCATACGTACGATTTCTTCCAAAATGGATATTTCCCAGTCGATCTGATTCTAGTCAAAGTTTTGAGATTTTGAAAATTTGGGGGTACATTACATGTAGCCCCCGGACATTTTCAAAATTTTCTCAAAAACGGCTCCAAATTTTTTCTTTAAATTTCTTGTATGAATGGAGTAAAACTTATTAACATAGCATAGGTCCGATTTTCACAGATAACTGAATCTTCGAAATTGTGGAAGTTTGAATTTTTTCTGTGTCTTTCTCCAACTACAAAATTGAAGATAAGATTTTTCCTTCAAATAAAATGTGCTCTCCAATGTCAATTCTTTGTTTATGGTCATGTGCATTTTTTGAAAATGTTAGCAGTTTTCGCGCAATACTGCCTGCAATATGTACAATTTTTAAAAAATTACAAAAAGTACGATTTTCTCAAAAACTGCTCCAAATTTTTTATTTAAACTTTTGGTAGGGATAGTGCGTAATGTATTTTATGAAATGACAAAGACGCCATATTGCTGTATTCTTTTGTTTTTTTAAAAATTGGAAAAATTAATTTTTGTCTTGTCTCTCTCGTCGTTAATATTTACAGTAGTGGCGAATTGTTCCATTATTATATTTATGAGTACAGTGCTTTAAATAATGTCAAGTAAAGTTTATAGAAAACACAACCGTTTTCTGTAAAAAACTAGCTTAAATTTTCATTTTCAGAAACGCTCAAACGCCATTTTCTCATAGATGGCTACAAATTTTTTCTTCAAACTTTTCGAACTGATAATGCTAATTGCACTCTTTAATATGACGTAAAGTTTATATTGAGGATTTTTTTTCTTTTTTGAAAAATTACACATATGAAAATTTTTAAAGTATCTCTCACATCTTTAATATTCACATTACCAGCAATTTGTAAACATTATTATATTTGTGAGTGTAAGTGCTTCAAAAAAATTCAAATAAGGTATTTTGAAAACTCAAAACTTTTCTGTGAAAATGAGCTTCAAATTTCGCATTTTTAGTAGCGCTAAAACGCAATTTTCTTTAAAACGGCACATAATTTTTAAAAGAAAATTGCCATCTAGGGCTAGATTTTTGTGTTCTTTAATATTATAAAATTAATATTTTCGTTCTACCAATAGGAAACCGAAAAAATTAAGAAAATGACAAAAAAATGTACTTTTGGCGGTGATAGATGGTAGCTGTCAAGAAAGAGTGGCAATTCCGAATAGCTCGCGAAGACCAAGGAAATAGAAAACTAATACGGGAAAGTCTGTGCCATTCTATAGCACCACTAGCTGCTTATGTGAAGAGAGCTCAAGAAGAGGGTGAATCATCTCTACTACACTCACCTATAACTGACTTTGCCTTCAAAATTCATTGATTTATTTGGGAAGAGCATGTACCACTAGAGCAAGGTATCTAAAATAAGAGAATAAGGGGTAAACATAACTATTAGTTTATATTAATGTGAAAGAAATGGCAGCAGTCATAAAGGCTTTCTGTTAATCAGTTCGACTATACACCAGTGGGTTACAAGCAACAATGTCCATTCATTTGTATGGAATACACATTTTGCCAATTAGCATTGTTGATACCGCCAGCAAGAAAACTAAAATGGATAGAAACTATTGGTGCTACAGAATAGCACAGACTTTCCCATATTAGTTTTCTATTTCCTTTGGTCTTGGCTAGCTATTCGGACTTGCTACATACCCTTCCCAGCTGTGAAACATCGTCCTAAATGGCAATTTTCTTTTAAAAACTTGGAGCCGTTTTTAAGGAAATGGCGTTTTTAAGCGCTACTGTAGATTCGAAATTTGAAGCTCTATTTCACAGAAAACTTTTGTGTACTCGAAAAACTTCATTAGAAATCATCTTAAGCACTTTAACTCACAAAGCTTTTAATTGTTTTTTGACGTTAAATACATTAATTAATAAAATAAATTATGAATACTAGCATACTATTTATTAAACTTCGTGAAAAATATTAATTTTTTCAAAGAAAACTTATGCCAGCTTAAACTAGTGTAATGCTTCTAGACACATTTGGCAATTCAAGTTTTATTTAAAAGATTTGCATAAAACGAATCCCCTAGTTATAACGTTTACCTAATCAATATAAATCGCAGTGATTTCTGTACATAATACCTTATATGAGCTACCTAAATGTAAGATGCAATTTCATAACATTTAATTACACAATCATTTACATACATTCAGTTTCATGGTGTATAGATATGAATTCAAATATAAATGTAAGTTAGGCATTTAAAATAGTAAATTGTAAAAACATTTAAAATAGAAAAATGTGCTCTTTAACGTTCTATAGCCGAGAAACAGCAACATGTTTATAATGAAAAAATAAAAAAAACGGTAATAAACGTTCTACGGATTTGTTTTATATTCTTTGAAATTTTGATAGACTATTTATTTATTTATTTGCCAAAAAAACAGTAAAAACTGTATATGACGTGTGGGCAAAGAAATTTATCTGCGCCCGTTTTCTTGAGGGCCAGAAGAAAAAGAAAAAAGAAAAGAAAAAAATACCAACGAAAAATGAATTTAGAAAATAATTATTTTAGAAAAATAAAAATATTTGAAAAATGTATTGTCCCGAGTTATAGAAAATCAATTTCAACGGTAAATGAACTACAAGCAAAAGGAGTGCTCAACAAAACGTGCGCACAGTGAAGCTACATTTACGTCCAGAAGCAAAACAAGGGACCATCTCAGCATTTGCTCAATGGATCAGGGAAACTGGACAAAAACCTGATCGAGATGGGGGTCATTGACCCGGAAGCTAAAGTACATTACTTGTTACAGGCCAATTAAATATTTTTTTAAAATGTATACAATGCAAACGTAAACTAATTCATTATATATCTTTGTTTTGTTACATTAAACATTATTTTCCTTTTTCACGATCAGTATAGTCTCTAATTGTATAGAAACAGTTTTGCAGCAGAAAAGATTTTACTTTAAACTTAAATTTGTGTACCGACTTTAATTGTTTTATGTCATATGTTATATGACTATAAAATGGAATGTATTGCTAATCAAATTCTAATATATCCATAGATAAGTGACCTTTCGTTTAGTGAATATATGTATGTGCTATACTTCGCAGCAGGGACAAAAATAATGATTATCAAATACGCTTCGAATAATTTCCAAACTCTTATTTGTAAACTCAAGCTCTACTAAATAAACATCTTTATCTTATCACTGCCACCATTTCGTATTCATTAGCAATGTACTTTTCAAATATCCATTGCGGCATTGTTGCGCAAATTTCAATAAAGCTTTGGGGATTGCTTGAAAGAACTAATTATACATTAATAATTATAAATATATAAAATACTATTTTTGTTACATATATTAATCGCGTCGATTCCTATTTGCTTTATAATATTCATAAATATAAAGAATAACATTCATTATATTTAAGCTAATTCAGCCTGTTATTTTACTTTTTAGAAAATTTTATTTATTTAAAATAATGCATTTCCATTATTTGTCCTCTACATTTCAAGATCCTAAAATAAGCTACCAAACAATTTTTAGCACTGTTTTAAAATTCTCTTAGGTTTGAAATTTCTCTTAGGTTAAAGTTCTCTTAGGGGAACGGGCGACTAATTTTGACGCCCAATTACTCCACAAATATGCTTGTTTTGGAAAAATTCAACATGACTTTCTTTGAAGATCTGTTTTGGTGAGCATATTGCATTACAAAAAACAATTGTATCTTCACAATTTTAGTTGTAGGACGACGCCGGAATTTTTAATTTTTTTTTTTTTTAATTTCGCAAAATCACGGATTTTAACGAACATTCAACCTGCACCATTCTCTTCAGCTTTCTTTATGCTATCGAAGGTCCCAATTTAATAAAAAAAATGTTCGGCTTTTAAGAAACGTGGTTTAAAGAAAAGAAAAGTTGCCTATGTTGGACACAAAATTTCTCAAAAAATACTCGTTTTTGAAAAATTGAACATGACCTTATTTGAAGATTTGTTTTTAGTTTCCCATATACGGACGTTGTATACGTAGTATAGGGAAAATTATGTAATGCTGCGCGAAAAAAACAGATAAAATATCATTGCCGGGCCGTGATAACGAAAAAGGGGATAAATCCAGTTGCTAAATTAAGAAATAAATCACCTAACACATGGTGCATCCAGGATCCCTGTTTTGTGGGTCCTTGATACCAAAAAAACAATTGAAAGCAATACGTCTGACCGTCCTTTCGTCTGTCTGTGAACAAAGCTAACGACTAAACCATTCAGCGGATTTTCTCCAAAATTGATATTCACCGATAGATCTGACCGATCTCGTGAATATTCGCCCAACTCTCAGTTTTCAACCAACAAGAGACCTGCTCCATACTCTTCAGGCTATCCAACAATAAAATTTAATCAGAATTCTTGGCGCCAGTTTTTTGAAAATGTCGCAAGGGTTTCATGTAAAGTACCCCCCAAAATTAAAATATCAATTTGAAATTCAAGGGGCACGAGATCTGTCAGATCGATTGGGGAATATTAATTTTGGAGAAAATCGGCTGAAGGGTTTAGTCGCTAGCGTTGTTCACAGACGAGCGGACGGAGAGGCGTTTTGGAATCGACTTTTCGGTATCAAGGAGCCAAATGATATGAAATCTGGCCACACCACATGTTAGAGAATTTTCTTTTCTAAATTTAGCAACTGAATTTATTCACTTTTTCGTTACC
Organism: Acheta domesticus; assembly: GCA_031308135.1. Taxonomy (NCBI): domain Eukaryota; kingdom Metazoa; phylum Arthropoda; class Insecta; order Orthoptera; family Gryllidae; genus Acheta; species Acheta domesticus. The sequence goes on from JAHLJT010009436.1 coordinate 117,515,739, forward strand.
AAGGCCCTGTAATAAGAGTTTTTCTGCCGAAAAGTCGCCATTTCTTCGCGCAACATTACATAACTTTCTGTTTTTAAGAAGTTTCTTCTTAAACACGCGAAAGTAAAAATCACATACTGAAAATTCGTATTTTTTCTGATAGCTTACAAAATAATCAGGCTGTCGCTCTGAGATTTTGAGAAATTGGATGGGATGAAATAGGTGGGATTTTGACAAAACAACTATAAACGTGTCCTCTGTTCAAAATTGAATTAAGCTTAGGCACATCTCCCCCCCTATCTTGCTATAGCCTTTACTTGATTTCTTTTTACTTTCTCGCCTTACGAATACTTCGTAAGAAGAGAAAGTTACGTAATCGTGCGCCGGAAAACAGGGGAATTTTCGCCAGAAAATTAGCAGGGGTCTGGTAACGAAAAAGTGGATAAAACCTGTTGCTAAATTTAGAAAAAAAATCATCTATCTCGTGGTGTAGTCAAAACCCATGTTTTGTTGCTTCTTGATACTGCAAAATCGATTGACGGCAAAACGTCCGTCTGTCCATCTGTGGTCAACGCTAGCGCCTAAACCGTTCAGCCGATTTTCTTCAAACTTGATATTCCCCGATCGTTTTCACTCGTCTCAAGGCCCCTGGAATCTGAAACCGATATTTTAGTATTTGAGGGTACTTTACATGACGACCATTTTGAGATTTTCAAAGTTAAAAGAAAATGGCTCAAATTTTTTGACTATATTTTGCAGTGGCGTAGCGTCAGGGGACGCTGAGATGCTGAGCATCCCCGTATATAAGAACCTTAAATACTGTATTGATAATCTTACAGGTGGTCTGTTGAGCGAAACACGTTTTGTATTAATTTAAAATTGATTTCCTATGATTGAATTCGGCGGGCTGTTGAAGCTGACCTCTGATTGCTTGGATGCTAAAATACTTCAGCGTCTACCGCCAGATTGCGACGAGCAATGACGCATGCGCAGATGGCGAGGTCCCCCTCTCCCCTCTTCACCCTTGTCCCAGAGAAACCCGACTGCTTTACGCTAGCGTCTACTGCGGAAAGAAGCTCGTTTGTGCACGAGAGCGCAGCACACTTCAGGCGTTCAGTAAATTATCTTTCTCTCTCTCACTCGGGAGTCCCCGCTTGGTCATGGGTACAAACTGTAGAAATAGTGCCTGACTACTATTTCTTAATTAATATCCAAGAAATTGTATTATCTCTTAAATAGATTATATATTATTTAAATCTGCAATGTATAAATTAACAAATGGTCTTATTGCCATTCGCGTATAAGAATTAAAGCTGAGCCATTGTATAATTTGCTTTCAAGACCTCGGCAGCCCTGACTGCTGTGAGGATTTTGTGGGAAGCGCCTACACCGTCGTAAGCAATCGAGATCGTGGAAGTAGTCCCAGTGTATCTGCCTTGTGTTGCGTTCGCCTGTTAGACGAAGTAGTTGATAGTGACATTTTGTGTGTTATTGTTGAGCATCCCCAAACGTGTGAGTCACGCTACGCCACTGATATTTTGGTGTTGAATAGTGCGAAGAACGATTAAGGGAATGATGTAGGTATCATTTTCGTTGATATGCCCAATTTTTCGAAAATTGCAAAAGCTATTTAAAAACTGCAAAATTTAAGATAGAGATTTTTGCCTCAGACAAAGTCAGTTGTACAAAGTTAGCACTTTAAATAAGGGCATGTACCATTTTTTGGAAAAACAAGCAGTTTTTGGGTAAATTGCGATTCAAATTTACAAAAAAATTCTCAAAAACCGCTCCAAACTTTTTCTTTAAATTTTCTTCACTTATGTAATGAGCGATGATAAAAAACATGGTCTTATTCCTACTTCTAGGAAAACTTGGTTTTTTGAAAATTGCAAAAATATATTTGTAAACTACAAAATTGTAGATAGCGATTTTTACCTCAGACAAAGTCTCTTGTACTTAACTAGCTCTTTATAAAATGTTATGTAGAATTTTCTGAAAAAAAACGAGTCTTTTTGCATAATCTTTGCTTCAAATTTACAACAAAATTCTCAAAAACCGTTCCAAATTTATTCTTTAAATTTTCTGCACGTGTAATAAGGGACGGTAAATATATAAATAAACTAGTGGTGCTATAGAATGGCACAGACTTTCTCGCAGTAGTTATTTTTTAAATGATAAATTATTTGGAGTAAGCCGTTCACCGCTGCCTTTCTTGGTCATGTTTGAAAGACATGTTTTTCGCATGTGGACATTTACCGGCTCCTAATGATAGAACTGATACAATGACGTTTTGACAAAAATATAAGTAGTTAGTCCGCATGTCGCTCCCGTGGCGCAGCTGGCTAAAGCGCCTTGGGGTTGAGATCTTCAGTAAGTAAGATGCCGAGTTCGATCCCCAGGTGGGGATTTTAATTTGATGAATGTGATGTTGCAGGAAAAAACATTGAAGAGTGTAGATACTTTATTGAAAATCATTTGAAGTTCTTCTACTCACGAATAGAATCAATGCAGTTAAATAGACAAGTCTTGTCTGTGTTTTCCCAAACAGCATCTTTTAAACAATTTTTCAACTCTGTTATTCGATTTCTCAAGCGTATGACATGTCAAATCAATCATTGTCAAGTATATATCTGTATGAACCAATTTAAGTAAAATTATGAGTTTTTTTAACGTTAAATTGTAATACAATATAACCAGAACGCATGCAATGAACTTACATATCCCTAATTTTCCGAAATTATTATATATTCGCCTTACGAATACTTCGTAAGAAGAGAAAGGTATGTAATCGTGCGCCGGAAAAAAGGGAATTTTCGCCAGAAAAACTCTTATAGCAGGGGCCTGGTAACGAAAAAGTGGATAAAACTTGTTGCTAAAGTTAAAACAAAATAGTGGTTCTATAGAATGTCAGAGAATTTATCGCATATCTTAGTTTTCTAATCTCTAATTTGAACTTGTGTTTCTGTTATGAATGATGATGTTCCCAGATACCTTCCCTGAGCGCGTAAAGGACATTTTTTTACATACTCTGGATATTTTCGTTTTCTAATGCGAGAAATGAAACCACTATACTCTTTTACTGTTTTATAAGTGTATTTCATGCTTATCCATTGTGGTCGCAGCGGTTAATCAGCGAGAATTGGTACAGGTCTTCCGAGGGAAGCTTCGGCGGTTCGTATCCTGGTCCCGGAATATTATTTTTCAGAATTGTCTGTTGTCATAGGAAATAATTGACAATTCTATAAACTTTATTTAAAACCATGTGAAACCATTTGAATAACAAATATTGATAATTACGATTAACCCATTTCTTCCCAACGTTGCGTATACGCAACGCAATGTTTACTATTTTATTTTACGTATACCGTTCTTTGAAATCATTTGTAATTTTTTGTCCAGTAAATACAATCCTTAATGACTCTAAAACTATTTTTATTTGATAAATATATAATACAAGAATATTCATTTTAATTTTTTTTCTCCATCAAGACGCGTGCACTATTTAGGCTCCTTTACAATATCTGCCTTTTGACCTTGAAATTGGTGATCAATGTGGATTTTTGTAATCACATTGCAAAATATAATATGTATTAATAAACGTGTTAATGTTTGAATAGAATGTGATTTTCCAAACGATTTTTATAGACAAATAAATGTTGCGTTGCGTTTACGCAACGTTGGGAGTTTCCTGGCAGAATTGGGGACGGCCAAATTCCACTATGGCGCCGCGACAAACGGTTCATGGGAGCTTAGTATATTGAAAAAAAGATGTAATATTAGGTAGAATATGCTCTCTTTGGATTGTTCCATTGACAGATATGCCAAACGACACGATCTCTATAGTTTTCTTGGCTCTAAAACAAGGCATGGCATAGTTATGACTTCCTGTACAAAGATTGCGCGGTCATTTACGAAAAAAAGGAAGTTTTGAAACAAATTAGAAGAAATAAAAAGATATATACATATTTCTGTCAATAAAATCTTAGGTAAAGAATAGAATACTGCAAAATTGAACCCATTTTTTGGTGAATAAACAAAAAACATTTGCAATCCGTAGCGTTTAGCCAGAAATTATCAGCACTTATGAGAAGTTTCGTACTTGGGGCGACGTTTAGCTAAAACATGTGAGTAATGAGAGGTTTGGTTTCATGATGTCTTGCATATTGACAGGTGAAAAAATATTTTTGAAACTGACTGTTCCCTTCTAACCCCAAAAATTATTTCAAAACAAAAGTTATGCGTGATTACATGATAGAGAAGCATAATGAGTTTTTGATATGTTAGAGATCCTGCTAAGCAAGGATTAGTACATTCTTACTACCGAAATTACTCTAAATGGTATTGATTTCGAGTGCATACAGTACTTTTTTTTCTTAGAAGCGCCATCTAGCACTCAGATTGCCATCTAGCCCACAAATTGCAATTTACCGTATGATACTACAATTGATATTTAGGGAATTAGAGGAGAATAAAAAAAGACTAAAGGTCCATTTTTTGATTACATAAAATAGTGGAGATGAGCATGCATACAGGCAAGGCAATGTTCGTAAGAATCGGAAAATTTTGGAATATTAAAATATGTCAAATATATTTAAATTCCATTTGATTTTTACACCTTTGTGCATTAGCTTGAATTCTGTTTGCATATTAGTAAAATTAGTAGACATTAATGGACAAAATACCGACATTTATATTAAGAGCGGTCCGTACATTTTTTTTTCCGGAGAACTCCCAACGTTGCGTATACGCAACGTACCGCTCTGCTTCAACCAAGAATCAAAATATTTTTAGCAAACTGGTTTTGCTCTCTTTGGAGACTTATTATCAATATCTAACTAAAATATATGAAATAAATTAACTATTTCACTGTTTGGGAAGAAATGGGTTAATGTACTGGAAGTGTCTGTATATATTTGTTCAAATTTTTAACTTTTAACAATTTTTTACGTCTCTTCCTGGATTTGTAAAGCGTATGTACCACCGTAACAATTGTTCCTTTATCATGCATTTACCATTTTATAGGTCGGTTCGATTCTTTAATGGCTCTGTTCGACCCATGCGGCGCTAGTGTGGCGTAGTGGTATAAGTGCCGGTTCGTTAACTTTGAGTATCTGATTTCGGGTCTCGGTACGCTGGTAGAATACACTTTTTCTGGTTTATGAAGTAGTGGAATAGCATTAAGAACCATATAGAAGCAGAGCGAGAAAGTATGTGCGTTGGAAGCACCACTAGTATAAATACGCAATGCTCTCTGCCCCCTCTCCTTTGGATTCACTACTGGCTTATGAAAAATTAAAATTCCTAACTACATAGTAATGAGTTATACAAATCAGCGATAGCAAACGTAGTATAGAAAATAAATATTATGTGTATTTTATCGAGGTCTTGCTCCCCAGTGGAGAGCGTTGCGGTCAGAGTGCAGGGTGCAGTGGCGTGCAATTTCAGACACAGCATCGTCGCGCAAGCTTAGATTTGCAAAAAATAATGAACATGTTAACTAAAAACAGGAACTTAGAGATACAATTATATTAAATGTAAAATTTTGGACCTCTAACAATTTTGAGTAAAAGTGCAGATACTGGGGTCTTTCCAAAGAATTGAACTCATTGTTATCATAGAAAATATTGTAATCAAGGCTACTTAAAAGAATCATATTAATCTATGTCATTTTTGCTTGTAGATGTTTTCTGGTTGACAATAACTCTAGTTATGACCGGAAAGTTGGCCATTACCGCCTCCTTTGCAACTATATACGTCTTCTCCGCTGAACTCTTCCCCACTGTCATTCGCAATGTAGGTATCGGCGCAAGTTCTACGTGTGCACGTGTTGGAGGCATGAGCGCTCCCTACATCAATCTTTTGGTAAGCAAGTGCGCTCCTTAGAAGAAGTCTTCGAGATAAAAGTTACGATATGTAATCTCAAGAAGGTCCTTGACTCTTCTATATTTCAAATGAATTAATAATGCCAGATCTACTGGTTACAAATTATTTCGTTTCTAATTTAATGAACTTTTTCGACAGATAAACACCTGGCAACCTCTTCCAGCTATTATTTTTGGGGGAATAACTGTACTTGCTGGCTTACTGGCTCTCCTTTTGCCGGAAACGGCCCACAAAACACTTCCCGATTCTGTGGCAGAAGGAGAAGAATTTGGCAAAAACCGTCCTAAACCGACCAACTTATCTCTGGATGTAATCACAACTTCAGGGCATCCAAACGCTGCCTATTCTACTGAAGAGTGAATCGCAAATTGCATTTCAATTGATGCTATTCAGAAGCAGTGTGAATCATCTCCCAGCGGACAGTGATTTCTAAGAACATGATTCCTGAACAACCAAGACGAAAATAATATTATATAATTATTTGATTGCGAATTTGATAGGTAACCTGTAACAAAAGATCTGAATTTACAGCCTTCCAATTACTGTAAATGTAAATTAAAGATTATAAGATTTTTAACGAAATGTAATTATTACTTAATCCTAGCATTCCAAATTCTATCTTTATTCATAATACTGCGTCGTGTGCATCAAGACCCATTAATATAGTTCAGCTATGAATCAACTGAAAACTTTATATTGATGTTGACAAGCCAACATCATTAGATTTGTGTGTTGTAGCAAATTATGTAACCAATTTGAAACAAGGACTTTGAACCAGTTCTGACACAGTGACGGAGAAGAGAAGAGAGGAAGTGTATTCAGTATTACATATAATCTGCAGGAAGATTCTTGTACAGATATAACTCATATTCTATTAGGCAGACATCCGTTGCAGTTCCACAAACTTAGTGAATGACACTGGTAAGTAATAACATTAAAATGCAATTTTTTTTTCACCATTCGATTTTTTCTCCAAATTGTTTTAAACTGTATTTCATTACTTAACAACAACAACAACAACAATAATAGTAATAATTACAGAAAAAATATTTCTGACAATTGAACTGGATTCTTATAACTTACTTTAACGTTAGACACTGTAGATATATATTAGTAATTTTTACTCAATATTATCCGACTTCCACATTAATAAACCAATACATCGCAATTGGCCAAAAAAAAAAAAAGTTCGAACTTGATGAAAAAAGTTATGAATGAAACTAACGTGGCATAAGCTCATTGAAAATTATATAAACAATATGCGCGACACTTGCGTATGGGTGAACTCAAACTATAACATTTATATAGATGAACCTCATACTAAAAAAGATGAATATCAATAAAAAGCATTTAATTCACAATGTGCCTGTTATTACTGAAAAAATAGCATATTTGTCATGTATATACTCACCGGTACCTACAGCTTTGGCTCCGCCCCAATCTTTCAAGTAATATTTGTTACTGATAACATTTGGTCAAAAATATTATTCACTGACAATGTCATAAAACTCAACAATATTTCTTCCCTTCACAAGCATCAAACGTCACTATTTATTGACAAGCTGTTTCCACTAATTAGGATGTACAACGGCCAATTACCGGCAATTACATAAGGCTCTTGCGCTTACAGTCGTTTATAAATCGAAAGTACTCTAATATCGTAATCGAGATGTCGCGCGCGAACGAGATACGAAATGAACTTCCTACAAGAACCGTAATTACCGCACTTTATAGTACGGTAATTATATCAACTAGAATGTCAAAATTGATGCTATTGTTTAATCTGTTGGACACAGATTTCGTATTCCTTCCATTTAATTTATGTTTCCTAGTATCTCTTCTTTTGTTCACTTGTACATAGAAAAGTCGAAATTTTTAGCATTTTTTTCTGCAGGCTAAGTATGGTATGTAAAATAAATAATTTATCTCAAATATATGTTAACATATAAAACTTTATTTGGATAAATGTAGAAAATTTCCTATAATATGGTTCGTAATACAATTTGGGATCAGTACAGTTTCCTTGGTAATAATGTAAGAAAACAATATTTTAATTTTTGATTAATTTAATAAATTGACAAGTTTAACACTTGTTTATTGTTGTTGTTGAGCACTCATGAACCATAAAAAATGTGAAAGGAACTGGTTTAATAGTAATTAGAGGAATAATTTATTTCATAATTTTCATTTTGGTCCCTCTCACATTTTTTCAATAAAATAGAACAATAAAAATATCAATCTACAAGCATGAGAACAGGCTTAACAGACCTATTTAGTTATTACAACAGATCAAATCCAGAAAGTATTTCAAGGGGACCAATTTTGGTTCAAACCTTTTTAAAAACTTGATTTTTTTTACTGTTAGCTGAAATAAAATACATACAAGTATGAGTATTCATATTGAAGAAACTATTTTGGATGAGATGGTGTCTGTATACAGTAATTATCTATTTAGTTAAAACACTGGGGGGTTTTATGTAGAAAGAAATTTGAGTATTGTACTCAATCAAATTTAATGTTGTTTTCTCTGTATGAAAGGTAGGGTCCTTAAATGTATAATCACTTGGTCTTGTTCACTGATTTTGTAGTTAAAACACTAAATTTTAGTAATGGATTAAGGTTAATAGAACACTTATCCACCATCATTTGTTCATGACATTTTCAAGACCAAATATATAGGCATACACTCACTTAACAATATAAGGATATCCTTGCATCATTATATTATAGTTGGAAGCTAAATAGTGAGTGTTCTAAGTTCAAAGTTTTACTATTTTTAAACGCAAAGGTTAGTGACTGAAAGTAAATAAATACAATGTTCATCAATTATTTGACACGTTTCCCTTTACAAAATCTTTTCAGAGATTACAATTATATGTGGTGCATTATGTTTTTAAGTAACAGTGGATGGCAGGATATCTTACAATAGTGCACTACAATAAACAAGTACAGATCTAGGTAAATTTACATTTAAATTAAATTTTCTGAAACATGTCTAACTCTGTGATCACAAGGAATAGTGATTGTATTGTTCCAAATTTGTAAATCTCCCTCATTTCATCTGTTTTGGAGAATAAGAACAGCATGAAATAATATTTTTGGGGTTTTCAATTTTCCTAATAGAGCATACATGGTACATTTCAGGGGTAATTTTTCTACAGTTCTTCCTCTTGTGTAATGTAACCAAGGGGTTCAGCTAGTTTTGAATAAATTGAGTAAAAAAATACTTTGGCTTCAATCACCTTCAATCTATCACTATAACTATAGATTTATAAGGATGATAATTCAACAAACATTAATTTATAATATTCTGTATAAACAAAATATATATTAATGATTGTAATTAAAGTGTAAAAGAAATCTTGCATTCTCAAAGACTTCATTAAAAATTGCATTATTTGCATAGAATTTCTCTGCAATTTTAACTCACAAATATTAAAACTTATTTTTATCAAACTGACTAGCATTGTAGAAATAAAAATTGAAAATAATGATAGAGGTAGAAATAAAAACTGAAAAAAATAATGAAAAGTGAAGATTATTTCCGATTTTAGAAAATGTTTGGAAAGAACTGCACATTTCATTGTGATGGAAAATTTTAAAGGTTGAAGCATACACATTTGAAATTTTTTCCTAAATAGAAATAAAAATGTGAATGAAAATGACTTTCATTCATAACTATGGCTGTATGATTATCTCAATTTTTGTTTAAGAGCATATTCATTCTTCCCCAAAATATACTAGAAAAATATAACATTAGGCAAATATCCAAATTTGGAGAAAAATTAACAAAGGTAAAAATTAACAGTGGAACATCAAATACTTTTTGTAAACTTTTAAACCACTTTCTAATTTTATTAATTTAATATAACACAATTGCTTTAAAAATCCATAGTGAAAAATATCAATTTTAAAACATTAAAAATATATATTTTTATTGTGTATCTAAATACTTGCTTGAATTAAATACATCACAAATTCATCACAAGAACACGTAATTCATGAAAGGAAGGACAAAAGGCAAGTATATTCACACAAAATATTGATTTCTGTCCCTAAATCCAGTTACAAATGAAGTATATTTTCCAAAATGGAAAGGAAATCAGAAAATTAAGAGGTAAATGAGAAAGAGAACTTTTTTCTCCAACAACTTCTTCTCTAAATTAAATCATGTATACATTTCCAGCATACCTGGTAGATATGGGTTATGAGGATATTTTTCAATACTTAGGATCCTACGGCCCTTATCAGAAACGTATTCATTTATTACTCTGCCTACCAAGTATTTTAGTGGCATTCCATAGACTGGTTGGAGTGTTTCTTTTGGCAGTTCCTTCTCACAGGTAAGGAATTTTTTATTATTTTTTAATTAAATTAATCTAGCACACTGTATGTGAAGATTTATTTGACCCATTTAGATGCCTTTTGTCATGTGACTGTGAGACTGGACAATACATCCTAGCTCCTGAAATTGTTAATATGACTATTCCTTGGGATTCAAAGGACAAGGAATGGTCTTCTTGTGAAAGATTAGATACTAATTTTACTCTTGACTATTTTGCAACTGGTATACCTGCTACCGGCAAAAAGAAATGTGAATCTTGGGTATACGATGATACAACATACAGGAGTAGTATTGTTACAGAGGTATTTAGTAACAAATTTTCCTTTTTATAAACTGACCATACTTAAAGTTTTCTTGTAACATGATGCAAATTTGTATCTATATTTGATTTTTTCATTTTCTAGAATAATCTGGTATGTGATCGTAAGTGGTTAGTTCCAACAGGACAATCAGTATTTATGTTGGGTGACCTCTTAGGTTCTTTAGTCTTCGGTACATTATCAGATAAGTGAGTTTTGTAAAATTTATTTCTTAACATACTATTATTGAACAGTTACATAGGATACCACTTAAGAAGTATATGTATTATTCCTCAGGTATGGTCGCAAGATAACATTTATCTTAGCACTCACCTTACAAGTGGTATTTGGATTAATGTTAGCCTTCTTAAATGACATTATCTCATTTTTGATATTGAGAATATTAATTGGCATGGCAACTGCAGGAGTGTTTAATTCTTCATATGTAATAGGTAATAATTTATTTTCTATGAACTTAAACTATGAACTTATTAACTACTTATTAGTTCTTCATGCACTTAAAAGAATTCAAATTATCAAGAAAAAAGATCTCACCAAGATCATTTTGTTTAGGAATTGAACTAGTGGGGCCAAAAAAGAGAATTTTGGCTGGTGTTGCTGTGGAATTTTTCTGGTGTATAGGATATGTTATTTTGGCTGGACTAGCTTATTGTTTTCGTGATTGGCAGACTCTCCAAATAATAACCACTGTTCCTGGAGTTATTTTCTTGTGTTATTGGTGGTAAGTACTAGTATTAAATCAACAATTACTTGTAGATAAGTCAAGCTTCATTATGTTGTTGAAAATAAAATCATACAGCCCACATGTGTTAACAATAGTAGGTACATTAATTTAAAACTAAAAATATGGCAAAAAAAAATTAATGTTATTAAAAACTAATTTCATGCCATATTAAAAAATACTGTCATAAGATAATGATTTTACTTTCCATTATACTATACGTACGTATAGTTTAGGGAAAGTTATGTAATGCTGCACAAAAAATGGCGGATTTTTGGCAGAAAAACACTTATTAACAGAGCCCTGGTAATGAAAAAGTGAATCTGATCTCTTGGTCCCCTGAATTTGAAACCGATATCTTAATTTTGGGGGATATTTTATATGAAGCCCATGGGACATTTTCAAAATTAAAAAAAAATCTGCCCTAAGTTGTTTTAAAAATGTTTGTAAGAATAGAGTAATATGCACTTATTAAGGTGGCATAGATCCAATTTTCACTGATAACTCGGAATTTTCGAAAATTGCGAAAGTCTGAATTTTAATCAGCGTCTTCCACCAACTACAAAATTGCAGATAGAGATTTTTCCTTCAAATAAAATTTGTTCTTCATAGTGAATTCTTTCCGTGTGGCTTTTAGGAAAAAATGGTTTAAAGAAAATAAAATTTGCCCATGTTTGACACAAAATTTCCCCAAAAATACTCATGTTTTTGAAAAATTGAACACAATATTATTTGAAGATTTGTTTTTTAGGAACATATTTCATTAAGAAACTAGTGGTGCTACAGAATAGCACAGACTTTCCCTACTTAGTTTTCTATTTCCTTGGTTCTGGGCTAGCTACATGGAATTGCTACTCACTCATGCCAGCTGAAATCTATTGCCGCAAAAAGTACATTTATTAACATTTTCTTAATTTTTCAGTTTCCTAATAATAGAATGAAAAAAAATATTTCAATAATATTATATAGAACAGTACAACCTCATGCTAAATGGCAATTTTCTTTGAAAAATTTGGAGCTATTAAAAACAAAGACAATGGTGTGTAACCATTACTAAAAATAAGAAATTTGAAGCTATTTCTCACAGACAATTTTTAACTTTTCGAAAATCTTTATTTGAAGTCATTTGAAGTACTCAAACTTAAAAATACAAAAGTATACAATTTTCATAATTTTTAATAATAATACAATTTTCTTAATTTTTCGGTTTCCTAATGGTAGAATGGAAATATTAATTTTAGAATTTTAAAGAACACTAAAACCTCGTTCTAAATGGCAAATGTTTGAAAAAGTTGGAGCCGTTGTTAAGAAAATGGCATTTAAGCTCTTCTAAAAATGAGAAATTTAAAAATCTTTTTCAGAGAAAATTTTTGAGTCTTCGAAACACTTCATTACAAGTCATTTGAAACACTTAAATTCACAAATACAATAGTGTTTACACATTGCTGGTAATGTGCATATTCAAGGTGTGAGAGATCTTTCAAAAAATTTACATTTGTATAATTTTTTAAAAAAAATAAAACAAACAAATTGAACTTTACATCATATTAAAAAATGCAATTAGCACTATGCATTCGAAATGTTTGAAGAAAAAATTTGAAGTCTTTCATGAGAATATGGCGATTGAGTGTTTCTGAAAATGCAGAATTTTGAGCTAGTTTTCACAAAAAACAGTTGAGTTTTCAAAAAACTTTGTATGACATTATTTAAAGCACATGTACTCGTAAAAATTGTAATGTGAAAAAATCGCCACTATTGTAAATATATACGACGTGAGATACAAGTAAAAAAAAAATTGTAAAAAACGAAAGAATAGAGCAGTATGGCGTTTATGTCATCTCATAGAGTACATTTAGTACTACTCTCATCAAAAGTTAAAAGAAAAAGTTTGAAGCCGTTTTTAAGAAAATCTTGTTTTTGTAATTTTTTAAAATTTGCAAATATTGCACTCAATATTGCACAACTACTTTTTTTAAAAAAAAAGTGCATTCTTAGTTAAAGAACTCGCTATTGAGAACAAATTTTCTTTGAAAGAAAAATCTCTATCTTTTATTTTTTTCTCCCCAAAATCCGCCTTTTTTTAGTGTAGCATTACATAACTTTTCCTAATTTCTGTGAAAAAAAACCTTCTAATTTCGAATACAGTAGCTCTGAAACATTTTCTTAAAAATGGCTCCAAATTTTTCAAAGAAAATTGCCATTTATGTCGAGGGTTATTATTCTTTATTATTCTTAAATTAATATTTCCGGTTTACTAGGAAAGTGACAAACTAAGAAAAACGAAAACTAGCGGTGCTACAGGATGGCAGAGACTTTCTCAAATTAGTTTTCTATTTTTTGGTCTTCTTGCTATGCTGCTTCTTCTAGCTATTCGGACTTTTCACATACTCCTGTCAGCTGTCGCGTAAAGTACATTTTTTGACATTTTCTTAATTTTTCGCTTTCCTAATAGTATAACGCAAATGTTATTTTGAGAATAGTAAAAGACAGAAAAAGTTCGTCTGAAATGGCAATTTTCTTTGAAAAATGTGGATCCGTTTTTAAGAAAATGGTGTTTAAGCGGTACTGTAAATGTGGAATTTGAAGCTCATTTCACAAAATTTTTGAGTTTTCGAAAAACTTCATCTGAAGCAATCTAATTCCCAATTACAATAGTGTTTACAGGTTCCTTGAAAAGTGCATATTAATAGTGTGAGAGATCTTTCAAAAATATATTTGTATAATTTTTGAAAAAACAAAAAATATCCAAAATTACCTTCACGTCATATTAAAGAGTCCAATTATAAATATCCGTTAGAAAAGTTTGAGGGAAAAATGGACAAAATGGCGACATAGATTGTATGGATACATTTATGACAAAATGGCGTTTGTGGCGTTTCTGAAAATGTGGAATTTCGAGCTACTTTTCACAGACAACTGTTGAGTTTTCGAGAAACTTTATGACATTTTAAAGCACATGTACTCATTAATAATGTAAACAAATTGCCGCTAACGTAACTATTAATGACGTGAGGTACAAGTCAAAAAATACATTTTTAATTAAAAAAAGATTAGATCAAACTGATGTTTACGTCATCTCATGGAGTGCATTTAGTACTATTCCGACTAAAAAATTAAAGAAAAAAATTTGAGTGGCTTTTGAGAAATTCTTTTTGTTATTTTATTTAAAATTGCATATATTGCACGCAATATTGCGAGGAAAACGACTAAAATTTTCAAAAAAAAAAACAAAACATACACGAGCCTAATAAAAGAACAAACTATTGACAAAAATTTTATTTTAAGGAGAAATATCTATCTTTTATTTTGTAGTTGTAGGTAGACGCCGAAAAAATCAGACATATGCAATTTTCGAAAATTAAGAGTTAACCGCGAAATTCGGACGTATCCCACCAATACAAGTGTATTTTACTCTAATCTTACAAGAAACTTGAAGAAAACATTTGAAGCCGTTTTTGAGAGAATTTTTAAAATGTCCGGGGGCCCTCATATAAAGTACCCCCAAAATTTAAAGTTTTTTTTTTCAAAATCTCAAAGCTTCGACTCGAGCCAGATTGACAGGGGTTTCTTCAATTTGGAAAAAATCTTATGCATGATTTAGACGCTAGTAGTGTTAACCGAGGGACGTACGAACAAACAGACGGACGTTTCCCAAAGAAACTTTTTTAGTGTCAGGGCACCCCAAAACGTGTATGTTCATTGAAATCTTGAAATAGATATTCTGCAGCATTACATAACTTTATCTGCACTACGCGTATTTCTCCGATTTTACGTATGTAAAGTAATGCGAAAGTAAAAATGTGAATAAAACGTCGCTAATGTAAATATTAAGGAGAGAAAAATCAAAAAAATCATTTTTGTAATTTACATTACACATACACAGAATAGAGCAAAATGCCGTTTACGCCAACTTATAGAGTACATTTAGCACTGCCCTAACAAAATTTTAAAGAAAAAAAATATAGCCGTTTTCGAGAAAAACTTTTTCTGTATTTTTAAAATGGCAAATATTGCTCGTAATATTGTGGGAAAGCTACTAAATTTTTTTCAATGTATATGACCTTAATGAAACAACTAAACATGAAGAACAAATTTCGTATGAAGGCAAAATCTTTTTTAAATTTCTGTAAGAATAGAGTAATATGCACCTATTGAGGTGGCTTAGGTCATTAGTCCCGTAAATGTAGTGCGTGCTTTTTCTCGGTAGGTGGCGATGATCTTTTCCCCGCTGGATGGTGAGATCTGGCGCCGACCTACCGTCGACTAGCGGGGTTTTCCCCGATATATATATATATATATATATATATATATATATATACATATATTCGCATATATATTCGTATATATATATATTCGCATATATATTCGTATATATATATACATATATATATATTCGCATGTGAAAGTAAAACGGTAGAAGTTCTGGTAAAATCCTGGATTTATTTATTCCTTCATAACACATGAACAAATATAACTCTTCAATTTTGTAGTTGTAGGAAGACGCCGAAAAAATTCAAACTTTTACTTGCCTGTCGAAAATTTATAGTTGACCCTGGTATTCGGATCCATGCCAGTTTTACAAGAGTATTTTGCTCTGTTCTTACCATAAATGTGAAGGAAAGAGAAAATTGAAAGAAAAAATTTGAAGCTGTTTTTGAGAAAATTCTGAGTGTCTGGTGGCTTCATGCATAGTACCCCCAAATTTTAAAGAATCTTTTTCAAAATCTCAAAGCTTCGACAGGAGTCAGATGGACAGGGGATTCTTCAATTTGAAAAAAAAAACTAAGTATCTTTTAGGCGCTAGTGGAGTTCATTCAGTCGGACGGACGTTTTCCTTTCAATTGGTTTTTCGGTATCAAGGACTCCCAAAATAGGGATTCTGGCTACACCACGTGTAGCAATGGGATCTATCCCTATTTTATTATCGGGGCCCGGCAATGAATTTTTTCTGACGAAAATTCGCCGTTTTTTTCGCGCAGCATTACATAACTTTTTTATACTGTACGTATATTGCTCCGCATATACGTACGTAAACGTGGAAGTAATAAGTATTTGTTTACTTTATTTATCAATAGTTTGTAACTGATAAATATAGCTTATATTTATTTTATTATTAAATATATTTGCAGATTTGTCGTGTATATATATATACACAACAAACATATATATATATATAATATATATATATGATAAGATGTTTAACAAAGGCTGTATCTAAGCGGCGATGACGCACCGGGACTTTCCGTTCTGTGTGGACGCGACGGTAGGACGGAGGCAATGGGAGCGGCGGGCAGCGTCGAAGGGCCTGTATAAGGCTACGAGAACAATGCCTCGAACTACTTGGTTCCTGGCAGCGTCGGCGGCTGATTGTGCGTGAGTTTGTGCCATTTTCTAATGGATGTGGTGCACGACGGCAAGGGGTCGGCAATTCATTGTCGAAACTAGGAGATATGTAGTAGGTCTCAGGGTAGAGCGGTGCTCCGCACAGGGAATATTGGTCGTATTGATTGATTGATTGATTCGTGTTTCCGAGCGCGTCAAATACTTAGGTCATTAGTCCCGTAAATGCAGTGCGTGTTTTTCTCGGGAGGTGGCGATGATCTTTTTTCCGCTGGATGGCGAGATCTGACCCCGAACTACCGTCGACTAGCTATATATATATATATATATATATATATATATATATATATATATATATATATTGAGACGAGTCGTAGATTGACTCACACAGGATTTATAATAAAAAGAAGGGGGACAGGAATTCTTATTCAGGAATGGGCTCCGGATCCAATCACATGCACAATGGAAACTAGTGGGTAACAAGAACTTTTCTTTATTACATCAACAATCGCCATACAAAATTGGTTGCTTTCGGTGCTCACAAGAGCATTTACTCTGTTCTTTCCCCGTGTTTAATTACATCCCATTAACAATTTCCCCGTTACCCTGGGGCTTCACTCCTTTATAATAATTTCAATACTTGGGGGGCTCAACTCAAGATCACTGTTCTATACTAGCAAATTACTTTCCCTCCCAATCTTCCGGCCGCTTCTACTCACGAGACTCCAGTCTGACTCACGCCGTTTCATGTTCGCCCGTCCGCCGTCGGGTCGACGCCTCGCGCCGCAGGAAGCCAGCGCGGGGAGGGGAGCCCCGCAGTGCCGCTCTTGCCACTTGTTCTATGCGTTGTCTTCTGACGTGTCTTGCCGCGCCACCTCGCCCTTCGGGTAAGTCCGCTTCCTTCGGCTGCGCTCGGAAGGGCGGCCGACCTTCGCCGCCGTCCGTTGCTTCCCACCCCAACTCGCGGTCGCAGTGGTCTACTTCAAAACGTAACCAGAACGTTTCGACTGCATCGGTACGTCCTCCTCCCAAGAACTGTTTTCTCGTTTTCTTACATCGCAGTTTCTCGCCTTTATTGTAATTGTCATCGACTGTTCACCTTAATGGCACTTAATGATGTCGAATACTTGTACACAATGTTCCCTTCCTCTACACTGCTGTGCCCACTCCACGTGTTGACCATCCACCGCTTGTAATACTTCACCACTCTCTTGTACCCGTTTTTGTCTCGTCTCACTTCTCAGCTAACCCTTCCACTTTCGTCACACACTTTCTTTGTCACAACGCTTTTCCAGTTCTATTCTCTCCGCCACTGTTCACTCCTCCTTCCGCACGACACTCAAACGTCCGTCCTTTACCTCCGCCATTGCTCTACTACTGATCCCGTGCTCGTGATTCGTGGCCTCCGGTTCTTCGCGCTGAACCGGCTCTGGCCCCCCCGACTCCGCCGGCGGGTCGGCCTCTGCCGCGCAGTTCAAACGTACGATATGCATCGGAACGCATTGTTATCATATCAGTGATAACAATTCGTTTCAATATATATATACTATATATACATACATACTTTTCTGGACATTTTTAGCCTAGCGTTACATTATAGATTCAAGAGTACATCAATGTCAATAGTTTAGCTGAAGAAGGAGAAGTTTAGCCACCAGAATACTACGTCTCAGACCTACTACTGATTTCATCAATGTACAGAATTGCATATTTAGAGGACTGTTTGCTTATTTTTCACAGTCATTTGTCTAACTCGAAATAATGTTTTAGATAAGTGTTTTAATATAGTAGAAAGTGGGATAGTAGAGAGTACCTTTGGGTGTTGAAGGAATGGTTAAAATGATGATAGTTCGGCAATAGAATTTTTAGTAAAACCGCAGTACAATTAAAGTAAAACAGTATTTGTAAATGGGTATTTGGAGGAATTTAATGTGTGACAACGCTGATTTTGAAGGTTGTTATTTTAATAATAGAAAAAGTGCTGTCAAGCCGGGAGCCATTGTGATCTGGTTTTTTTTTTTTTTTTTTTTTTTTTTTTTTTGAGGTATTATAATCTCATAAGTGCTCAGTGGCTCCTTTCGGTCAGCCACAACTTATCAAGAATCCTAAAACAGGTACTAGAATTCAATTAAAATTACTTCAATTATTTCTAAACGTCAATGATGCGGCAAGATCAATTTCAAACTTTCCTTTATAAATACGCGAGAAGAAAAAATATGAAAATGGGTAAGATTTATAATGTAGCAATTGATTGAAAGTATTGGTATAATACACAAAATTCCAGTATTCCACAAACAGAATATACGTAAGTACATGCATTTTAATTTTTTGTTTAGATTTGTTTATTATTTTCAGTTATAAAGAGAAAGGAGTTTGGATGTGGGAACCCCAATAGGACTAAAATTTAAATAACTTTTAGTGAGAAGTGTTTTAGTGTTTACGGTAGACCAGGTATTTCCATATTGGAGCAAGGCAGAGTGAGGGGGGATAGGGCGGAGGGAATATACAGCAGAATAGATACAAGTAGGCTCTGCCACTGCCATAGGGCGGGAATAGATGGAATTCCTCTTTCTGTTTAATACAAAATTATGATAAATACCCCGGCAAACGCGGGGTTCTTCAGCTAGTGTGTGTGTGTGTATATATATATTTGCATGTGAAAGTAAAACGGTAGAAGTTCTGGTAAAATCCTGGATTTATTTATCCCTTCATAACATATGAACAAAAATAACTCTTAATGACTGCTCGGTCACTAACTTTGACTCTCTTTTGAGCTCATTATTATGCAAGAATTAAATTATAGCTTCTGATTGGGATCCCATAGTAAATTCGCTTGATGAACATCTTATCTCAATTTTAGTTTTACAAAATGTAACACATAAACTTTCACACAATAAAATTAACCACAAAATATCCCCTTTCTCAACGTTAGTAAAATTCCTCTTCCAAAAATTCTAATTCTAATTAACAAAGTTCATCCGTTTGGAATTAAAACATAACGTATTGTTCGGATTTACGGTCTTTCTACCTTGTCTTGGTTCTAACGTTTGAAATTGGAATGCGGATTCTACTACGCAAGATACACTGTGATTTTCTTCCCTTCCCAGTTTCTGTATTAGATCCGGAACGGTTCAAACACCGTTGGGTCATTCCATATTAAATCAACATGTTTTAACTAAAATTTTACCTCACCATTTTATATTCAGATGAAATTTGACACATAAGTAGTATGAATGAAGAATAAGGAAAGTACAAATTTTGAGTAAAATATTTCCACCCATTTGTGAAATACAGCCATGTAAAATTTTGCAAAATTGGGTTCTCGGAAATGTTTAAATTGATGTAGAACCTGTCCAAATTAAAATAGAGAGCTGGAACAGGTTGCCTTGAATTGTGAAATTCAAGGCAATTTTGAAAATTTCTCTGAAAAGTCGGCTACTACAACTGCACAAACTAAAAATAGTACAAACAATATTTATAAAGCGCATTACTTGCCCCATGATTCCGCAATGATAACCGAAAACTGCTTTTCGATGTTGTGAACCAGTAATGAGATATGAGTGTGGTTCAAAATTGGTGGGTCACCCGGTATAAATAGAAGTTTCTGCCTACGAAAATATGCTTCAGATACATTTAAAATGTACGAGAATTAATCACTAAATAATGAAAGCAAGATTTACAAATGATAAGCGTTTATAAATATATAGTTCTCCTAAGTCCATTAAAAGCAAAAATGAAAATGATATTTTAACTGGTAATAACATTGGTAAATTCAAATTTACCATCGAGATTCTTTAACTACTATAAACTTAAAGTGTCTCCGCTTCAATTTGACGACTAAAAGAAGAAAATCCGAGATGAAGTATTTGAGAAAATGAATTTTGAAAAAAAGTGCAAATATTTACTTTGGCCTTAATATAGCCTTATTAATGCCGTTATAATAAGGGTTTATCGTATCAAACTTTTAGTATGTGATGTACTCATTAGAAATATAAGGCAAGTTGCAAAGTAAAATCAAATTTGACGATGCTTTACTAGTTTTTTAAATAATACCCTCTGAAACTCATGCAAAATATCACATTGCAAAATTTTCAAAAGGAAGTAAAATTTAATGCCAAAATTACAATATTCAGTGTTATTTCGTAATTCTAAAACGATTTAAAAGTTTCAGTCGAATCGGAAGATGGTCAGGAAATTTTGGCTGATTTGACATGGAATGACCCATTTACTTAAAATGCACAATATTTACTTACTATACATTTTACTGATTTAAAATGCATTTTATTTCAAATTATAAGCCCTAATATATACAAATTATTAATTTAGTGTTTTTTGTTGGCGAGTGTGTTGTGTTTTATTATTATTATTATTATTATTATTATTATTATTATTATTATTATTATTATTTGACCGCGGAACTTCATACAATTGCATATTTTTACTGACTGAGCATGTAGAAAGGAAATGTTCATAACTTTACCGATCACCAAAAATAAAACAAATCTACCCCGTTTTTACTTTGCATGTGTGCAATTTTTAAATTTTTTTAACTGCTTATTTTAATGTATGTGGTATAGTATCCTTCGCACTGTTTCGGGATTTACTTTCTTGTCAATGCCAATTTATAACTGTGGAGCAATTTTGGTGCATTATTACGAGTATCCTTCTTTAATGTTTTCACTACGAGATTCTCTTCTCGATCAGAAAATGTCTTCGGGCGTTGTCCTCCGGGTTGCAGTTCAATCGCTTATTCATTGATGTACCATGAGGTTATGTCACTCACTGTGCTCTTTATGAATGACATTTTGCAAAATTTTGGGCATGATTAATATGCATCATGCATATTAATCATGCCCATTTGCATGATGGTAAATAACCAGCTGACGCTGCTCAAAAGTGGTGTTCTATCCTCAACGATTCATTTCGCTTAAATGTTTAGGTTCCCACGCATCTGGTTCATCAACTGAAAGGTGACCTTGATTTTTTTATTTTTGATGATAGATAAAGTTACATACACTCGTCCTCAAAAAAGTTGCACCCAGAAGATCAAGGCAGATTGCAATGATTGTTGGCAGGCAGCTAGAGGTTACCACGTATACAAAATGATTACACTTTCACATTTGTAGGAGTACCATTTATTGCGCTACACGGCCATAGACGATACATGTTAGTATGGCGTGGAGCCGCCATTTTAGCAAACACACGCGTTCAGACATTGTGGCATGGAGTTGTACAGTTCTCGAATTATGTCCTGTGCTAGTCCATCACATGCAGCTTACACTTGAGCGCGCAGTTCTTGCAGATTGGTGGGTAGAGGTGGGATCCTGATCGCACACTCCATAGTACCTCAAACGTTCTCGATCGGGAACAGGGCTTGTAATGCTGCCGGCCATGGCAGAATATCCACGGCTGCAAGGAATGCTCGGGAGATGGCTACGGTATGCGGACGCACGTTGTCCTGTTGAAATAGGGCATGGGCGTGGACGTTTACGAACGGCAGAGCCACCGGATGCAGGATCTGAACGTACGTGCGGCTGTCACGGTACCTCAGAGGAACGGGCACCATGGGATATTACGTCCCACACCATCTCACCAGGCTGGCAGGCCGTGTGATAGGATACCACAAACCTCTCTTCGTGTCGCTCCCTCGTAACGGTCGGCATGTGGCGAGCTTTGCGTTATGCAACCGCCTGCCAATGGTACTGGCTCCTACAGGATGTGACAGTGCAGGCTGCAGAGCCCGCTGAATAGCACCAATTGTTGCCGTTGGATGTTTGCACGTGGCGGACAATCCGTCGGTCCTCCCTCCTCGTGGTGCGAGTTGGACGTCCAGATCCAGCATTTCGTGTAAGCATGCCTTCCTCAATCCATTGCCGCCAACAGCGGGGGATGGTAGTGTCTGTACTACCGGTGTGGTGCGAAATACGGCGATAGGACCAACCAGCCTCCCGCACCCCCACGCTGCAGCCGCACTTGAACACGTCTAATTGGACAACCGGCTGAAAAAAGCGTCGCCGAGACATAGTGTCCGTGAAGATGGCGCTCTGGCGACGCTACCCGATGGCGCAATGGCCGGCGCGGCCGTTTGAAGCCCTCTTATCTGGACCGATAGGCGCGACGTCACGCACCTACCACCTACACCCCAGTGCGCGGCCGACCGTGAAAACGAAATCATTAGCTCAGTGAATGATGTGCAAAATACCCTCAGAGTTTGCAGCGGATCAATAGGATCCTTCGGGGTGCAGCTTTTTTTATGCCGATTAGTGTACATTTGCTGACGATATGCAAAGTTAGTAAAAATATGCAATTGATTGAAGTTCCGCTGTCTAATAATAATAATAATAATACCAGATCACTGAGGCCACTGATTGGAGTGGAGGCCCGAACCTTGCATTAGCCAGCGAAGGAGGCTGCATTCAGCAGTCAGTGAAAATCCCGTAGGGTTTAGTAATACCGACTGGAGATCGGAGAGACCCCTTGCTGCCCAGAGGCCACTGTGAGTCGCAGTAACGGATGGCAGGAAAACCCAAAGTTTAAATGTGATCCGTGAACTCGAACTTGCTACCTGCGAATCTTCACTTGAAACCAATGAGCAAAATGGATAGAACAAGCAATGTAATGAATCTTAACGTGCCTTTTTCTATCAATGTCCCATACCTGCTCAGAAACCGAACTAATGTCACCTTGTCGACGTCTGGCCATCTCACGGATGTTATCCCCAGGGACCCAGAGCCGGCAGTAGCTCGAAGCCATCGTCAGAGATGGACCTGGGATGAATTGAAAGAGGTGATGTGATGCTTTTACTTTGCAAAAGTGAAAAATGAGGGCTCAGAAATAGAAGTTTTTAAGATATGGAGAGAGCGGAACCCAGATATGAGACCTACCCTAGACTCAAAGAAACTTGCCAGTCAACGACGATACGTACTCAGTGTGGACTGGACTGAGCAGGAAATCCGCATCATGGATGCGGATTTCCAGAAACCAGAAAACTGCTTACAATGCATCATGTTGCCCACCCTCGAGCTGATGTCCATAGACTTTACATGTCATGTAAGGAAGGAGGAAGCAGCCTCACACAAATTGAAGCCTCCTGGCACAGCGCAATAGTCGGGATGGGAAAGTATGTAGTCAGCCATCAAGATGACCCACTAATGAAACAGGTCATAAAATCTGACCGAAGAATGGAAAACAGAGGCATTGTAAGTGTAGCAAGAAGCATTGCGAACAAGACTATGCAACACACGCAGAATAACAGAGACACTGAACTTCTAATGCTACTTAACATGAAATGTGAGACACAAAAATTGTTAAAGAAATCATGGAGAGAGAAACCACTCCACGGACAATATTTGAAACGAATAGACAGGGTACAGATCAATAAAGATCAATCATTTATTTGGCTCAAAAGGGGAGGAATGAAGCCAGAATCAGAAGCACTTGTAATAGCTTCCCAAGATCAGGCCTTGAGAACACGACATTATGATAAAGCGGTTCTCAAAATTTCCCAAGATGATGAACGCCGCATTTGCCGGGAACACGTAGAAACAATTGATCATATTGTCACAGCTTGTCCAATCCTAGCAAAGACCGAATACTCGAAAACACACGACAGGGTGTGCAGTTAGCTCCACTTGCAGATCTGTACCGCCCTCGAAGTTCCAAACACATGCCCCAAGTGGCACGAACACTCACCAAAGCCGGTGACGTCTGTTGGAGTGTGTACAATATTGTATGACCAACAAATCCAAACTGATCGCAAAATAGCGGCAAACATACATGATATAGTTATCCCGGATTTGAAGAAAAAATCGTCTACTTGTCGATGTTGCTGTACCTTGCGATCAAAACGTCGTAACCAAGGAGGCAGAGAAACGTCTTAAATACAAGAGTTTGGGAATGTTTGGGTCTTAAATACAAGAGTTTGGGCCGACTCATAATATCGTTAGTCGTGATGTAGTGGAATAATAATAATAATAATAATAAAAATAACAATAAAACGCAACACACTCGCGAACAAAAAACACTAAATCAATAATTTGTATATTAAGGCTTATAATTTGAAATAAAATGCATTTCAAATCAGTAAAATCTACAGTAAGTATTGTGCATTTTAAGTAAAGATTACCGAATGAACCCACTGCAGTTCCATGTTTAAACTTGCAAACAGCTCTGTTTGGAAACATATGTGGATTATTTTAAAATTTTTTCAATTTTTTTGAAGATGAGCATTTTGAAAAAAACTCAAAATCAAAATTTTAAATTCAAATTTGAAAAACCTATTTAACCCAACCCCTATCGAGTTGTATATCATATAAAAGGCCATAAAAAGCTGAAAAATGACACCACTTCCAGCTCTGTCTATCTTAATTTGGAGATGTTCTACATCAATTTAAAAATTTCTGGGAACCCAATTTTGTAAAATTTTACAATGCTGTATTTCACAAACACAGTGTACAATTTCAATCTAAAGTGCAGTGATTAATAAGTTATTAATTCTTCATCAACATTCAACAACGCTGGCCTGAGCCAGTGCATCGCCGATGCCTTAGCCGTGGTTTATCCAACCGACGGCCAAATGGAGGTCGTGGAAGGCGACGGCCGTGATATTTCAGCTTCATACGCACCAGCGTATCTACTAACTCCACCACAACAAGCGCAGATATCTCAGCATTCAGCACCGGCAGTGTATTCAATGCAGGCAACAAGTATGCAGCAGCCTATGCAAAATAACATTCAACCAAATCAGGTCAGTCATTACGCGCAAGCCGAAGGCGCGACCTCTTCTTCAAGCTGCAGTGACGTCAATGTAAACTCTGTACCAGTCCCCCAAGTGAACAGTGGCAAACGTGGAAACAGTGATCCTATCCAAAATCCAAACCAATCTAAAAAAGTAATTACCAATTCGGATACTAATTATGCTATTCCCACTCAGAATAGTTTCGGCATTCTAGCTAACCTTCCTGATAACGATGCTTCAAATCCCACCGACCCCACTATACCTGATTTATTATCCCACTTATCCACATTAATTATATTAGAATCCCACCTATCCACATTAATAATATTACGAACATTATTGAACTAAATCAGGAAATTATAACCCAAATCAGTGCGCAGTTCACCGTAACATTCAATAATAACAAAGCAAAAGTTAACTTCCAAAAAATAGAAGACTTCAGAAAAGCAATTCAGTATTTCGTGAAAGCTAATAAACAGTTTCATATGTACCCAACCAACAAAAAGTTTTCCGTGGTTTTTAAAAACATTCATCCCTCCATCAGGCAAGAGGAAATATACAAAGATCTGAAGGAACAATACTCTTCCCTTAACAGTGTCACTAGGTTACATAAAAACAATGAGCCCATCCCAGTTGTAGCTGCTGAGTTCTCGGGCCAACAATCAATTGAATTAATTCTCCGAACTACTCAAATCTGCAACTTAAAGGTTAAAGTCGAAAGAAGACGAAAAACTAAAGGAATAATCCAGTGCCTCCGATGCCTAGATTTTGGACATACTAAAAATAATTGTTACAACAAAATCTCATGTATGCATTGTGCCGAGAACCATTACACAGTAAATTGCCCCAGCAAGAATGACCCCCCCGAAATGCAGAAACTGTGAGGGGATTCACCGTGCTGATATCCATACTAATGAATGTCAGTATTTCAGAAAACTATCAGAAAATAAAACTAGAACTTCCCAAAACTCCACTTCAAACATTAGAACCAGCAAACCAACCTCACCCCCACCCCCACCTCCACCCCCGCCTCAAAACGCCTACCACTTCCCTGGACTCCATAGAACTGCTAACATACCAAATTTTACCCATGAATCAGCTTTTAATCGCCCACCAAATAACACCCCGACATACATCCCAACTTACAAGCCACAAGACAGGCTCCCCCAAAACAACTTCCTGAGTACTCCTTTTATTCATAATATTATCAATCAAATAATAACTCATATAATCAGCATCATCAATTCAGTCATCCCAACTATTATTCAAAACATTCAGCAAGCAATTACTTTTAATTTTAGTTTCCCCAATGGCACAAAATAATTCAAACCATAAGTTAATCCTAATGAACTGGAACGAATGTGGCATCAGTAATAAAAAAACGAACTCCATTATTTTCTCCAAACCAATAATGTTGACATTGCTTGCATCACAGAATCTCATTTAAAACCTCCAGCTACTTTCAAACTACCAGGTAACAATACAGCAAGAATGGATAGGGCCAACTCCCCAGGTGGCGGAGTGATCATACTCCTCCATACTGAAAGTGATCTACTCGATCAGTTTCAAAAGCACTATCGCCTATTTCGAAGAAAATACAACATCCATTAATGGCATCGAAACAATAGCAGTTTCACTTACCAACACCTACCCGAATTTTACTATCATTGCCGCGTATAAACCCCCCAACAAAAGAACAAATTTTACAGATCTAAATAATTTACTTTCGCGCTTATCATCTTACAGTCTTTTAGGAGATCTAAATGCCAAACATGTACAATGGGGCTGCAGAGTCACCAATGCAGCTGGTGCCCAACTCTTAAAATATGTAATAACTAACGGAATTAAATTGATCTCACCCCCAGAACCAACCTATTATCCCTATGACCCAATCAGGCTTCCGGATATACTAGACATAGGAATAACAAACATTAATGTCAATTTTCATTCAACCCCGCATTTTGAACTCGATTCTGAATCACATCCCAGTGTTAATTTCTACAGATCAAATTCCCCCTCCCCATTCACCCACTCCTGCTTTAAATACAACTTAAACTGGACAAAATTCAAAAATTTAATCCAAAAACAAATACCTGATTTTAAAATACTTAACTCACCAGCGGAAATAGACCAGACAATAAGTCAACTAAATAACATAATAATTAACACAATAGGCAAACTTAACCCCATACGACCGATCACTCTTCGGAAACACACAGCAGACAAACTACCACAAAGCATTATCAAAATCATAGAAAATAAAAATAAAACCAGGAGACTATGGATGGCACTTAGAATCCCCTCATTAAAAAAAGAATTCAATACTCTAACCAAAATCAGTAGAAAAGCATTTGAACACTATAAACAAACTAAATACAATAATATCATTCATTCATTAAATACAAGTAATAACTCACTCTGGAACTTCACGAAAAGAATACTCAGAAAAAAAACTATAATCCCCCCACTAACAACTTCAAATGGGAAAACACACGCAACTGCTGATAAAACGGAAGTATTAGCCGACTATTTCGCATGAACTTTCACACCAAACCTCACATCTCCCCACCCAGATCACACTTCAAATTCAACTCGTCGCGAATTCCCCTAATTTTAACGTTCCACAACAAATTAAGTACATCACTCCACATGATACTCTAAAAGTTATCAAATCCCTTCCAAATAAAAAATCCCCCGGTCACGATAAAATAAACAATGTAATTCTCAAAAACCTACCGAATTCTGCCATAGCTTTCATTGTAAACATATATAACTCATCTTTAAGAACTGGCTACTACCTAATACCTGGAAACATTCTATCATCCTCCCTATCCCTAAACCCAATAAAAATCATAGCATCCCTGACAACTATAGGCCCATTAGTCTCCTCCCCACTTTAGCAAAAATTTTTGAGAAATTAATTCTAACAAGATTAAACCAATACCTGAAAAAAATACACGTCATACCATTCTATCAATTCGGGTTCACAAATAAACTATCCACAGCACATCAACTTTTGCGCATATCTGAACATTTCCACTCCTCCTTCAAAAAAAAATTTTCAATAGCAGTTTTCATGGACATCGCTAAAGCATTTGACAGGGTATGGCATGCAGGACTAAACTATAAAGTTTTATCAATAGGCACCCCTACGTACCTCTTCAAAATAATCAAAAGCTTCCTAACCAATAGAACTTTCTCAGTTGCAATAGAAAATCAAAATTCTAACCCCCAACGTATTACAGCAGGACTACCTCAAAGATCACCTCTCTCTCCATTACTTTACAACTTACATACAACAGATATGCCTACATCAATATTCACTCACATAGCCCAGTTTGCAAACGATACGGTAATCTACATGTCCCACTCCTCAATTAATTACATAGCCAACGAAATTCAATCCCATTTAAATGAAATAGAAACCTGGGCAACGAAATGGAAAATCAAAATCAATCCCTCGAAATCTACAGCTAAAGTCTTCACTTTCGGACCATATTCCTTCCCTACGCCGTTTAAAATGAACAACAACATAATCCCTTGGACTCCCCATAACAATGCCGTTAAATACCTTGGCCTCCATATGGACAACACACTATATTGGAAAATACACATAGACACCAAATTTCAACAAGCCAAAGCAAAATTAATACAGTTAAAACCACTCTTAAATCACAGTAAACTCTCACTAAGCAATAGCATCATCTTGTATAAAACCATCATAAGACCTCTTCTTCTGTATGCTTGTCCAATTTGGACAAATGCAGCTAAATATAACATCAATAAAATACAGATAATTCAAAATAAATTTCTAAGAACCATCACTCAAGCCCCCTGGTTTATTTCCAATAAGCATATACAACATGAATTTAACCTTAATCCCATCGCACACCACATAGCATTCCTGGCCAATAACTTCTATTGACCTAACCCTCATCAACCAAGATAGACACATCAGCATAGGTAAATATAATGAAACCCCAACAAGAATAAAACTAGTGGTGCTACAACAGCACTTACTTTCCCGTATTAGAGGAAACAGCTAAGTAGTACTGTAATATTGCACTTTATGCGCTACTAACATCTTCGCTTGGAACTCACTATTTCCATTGCAGTGTTGTCAGAACTATGTGAATTCTACAACTTCACAAAAATAGAATGCAAAAGTTTTGTAACCCTGTATTGGAAAAAGAAGCCTGATACCCTGGAAATATAGAAATGCCTTCCATTGGGCCATGATTAGGGAAGAGTATTTTAAAACCATGCAACAAATTCTCTACTCACTACAAATGGTACAGCATTTGGTGCAAAACTAAATATTTGCCTGCAAATATCAACATAAATTAGACAATTATAACTCCTTTTCATACAGCTCCATTAGGTCAGAACAATGACACTAATTCACAGATATTCGCGAGCGCAAAGTGAATTCCATTGTTGCAGACCCTGCATTGTCGCTATTCTGAGAGCTATTAATTCTTTTTACTTATTTATAATATTTCAAAATAAACAATTTCTAAAATATTAATGTGTAAGTCTATAACAAAGTTCGAATGTAAGAAACGAAGAAAGAAATAATATACAAATTGCACATTCTAATTTACGACAGCATCCAGCTGTCCGAAGCGCAGTAAATTTACAGCGGCCTATTACGTTTGTCACAAAATTAAAGAAAAACTACTCGTATTTTGAAAAAATTAAGCATGACCGTATTTATTTTATTTATTTATTTGTCAAAAAACAGAAACAGAATGGCACAGACTTTCCCGTATTAGTTTTCTATTTTCCTGGGTCTTCGCTAGCTATTCGGAATTGCCACATACTCTTTCTTGCCAGCTACCATCTATCATCGCCAAAAGTACATTTTTTTGTCATTTTCTTAATTTTTCGGTTTCCTATTGGTAGAACAGAAATATAAATTTTAGAATATTAAAGAACACAAAAACCTAGCCGTAAATGGCAATTTTCTTTTAAAAATTATGTGCCGTTTAAGAGAAAATGGCGTTTTAGCACTACTAAAAATGCGGAATTTGAAGCTCATTTTCACAGAACATTTTTGAGTTTTCAAAATACTTTATTTGAAGTTATTTGAAGCACTTACACTCACAAATATAATCATCTTTACAAATTGCGGATAATGTGCATATTAAAGATGTGAGAGATCTTTAAAAAATTTACATTTATATAATTTTTGAAAAAAACAAAAAAAACTCAAAATAAACTTCACGCTATACTAATGAGTGTAATTAGCACTATCCGTTACAAAAGTTTCAAGAAAAAAATTGCAGCCATATACGAGAAAATGACGTTTGAGCATTTCTGAAAATGCCGAAATTTGAGCTACTTTTCACAGAAAACGGTAGTGTTTTCGAGAAACTTTACTTGACATTATTTAAAGCATATATACTCGTAAATATAATAATGTAAAAAAATCGCCGATAATGTAAATATTAACGACGTGAGAGACAAGTAAAAAAGTTACATTTTTGTAATTTTTGAAAAAACCAACCGATAGACCAAAATGGCTTTTATGTCATTGATAGAGTACATTTACCACTATCCCTACCAAAAGTTTAAAGAAAAAATTTGGAGCCGTTTTTGAGAAAAGTTTGTTTTTGTAATTTTTTAAAATTGCACATATTGCACGCAATATTGCACGAAAACTACCAAAATTGTGAAAAACATTTACATGACCTTTATTAAAGAACTCAATATGCAGAACAAATTTTATTTGAAGAAAAAATCTCTATCTTCAATTTTGTAGTTGGAGAAAGACGCCGAAAAAAATTAAAACTTTCACAATTTTCGAAAATTCAGAGCTGTACGTGAAAATCGGACCGATGCCATGTTAAAAAGTGTATTGTCCTCTAGTCATACAAGAAATTTAAAGAAAAAATTTGGAGCCGTTTTTGAGAAAATGTTGAAAATCCCCGGGGGGGCTTCATATAAAGTACCGCCAAATTTTAAAGAATCTTTTTCAAAATCACAAAGCTTCGACTAGAATCAGATCGACTGGGGAATATCAATTTTGAAGAAAATCGACCGAACGGTTTAGGCGCTAGCGTTGACCACAGACGGACGGACGGACGGAATGCCGTCAATCGATTTTTAAGTACAAAGAAGCAACAAATCATGGATTTTGACCACACCACGAGATAGAGGATTTTTTTTTCTTAATTTAGCAACTGGTTTTATCCACTTATTCGTTTTCACGGCCCGGCAATTAATTTTTTTCCGCCGAAAATTGGCCATTTTTTCGCGCAGCATTACATAACTTTCCCTATACTACGTATATCACTCCGTGTATACGTACGTATACGGGAAAGTAAAAATAGATATCCTATCCACTCATTCCTAAACATTTTTGCAAATATTAATGCTTCTTAGAGGTGCTCAGTGAGTCCCCTTGTCAATTGTAGTGTTCAATAGATTTAGTTTATAGTATTAGATGTAAGTCAACAAAGCAAATGGAGAGTTGTAAAAACTGAACTTTGTATAATAATCCTATATAAAATAAATTTTAAAAAAATAAAAATAAAAAAGATTGTAAATAAAATTATCAACTAAAAAGAAAAAATATTAATTAAAAAATATTTCCCCCAAATTTACTTGACAATAATAAAAATATATGTTGGCATTCCATATTTCGGTTCTGTTTCTCAAAGGATAGGTCGTTGCATGAAAAAATAAAATCTTTAAGTCCTACAAGACCACTATTAAATTAAGAAGTCAATTCCCAAACAATAAACATATGGTACCCAAAGAAGAAGAAGTAAAGTATATCAGATAAATTGTAAGGACTGCAGCTCAGGCTACATTGGTGAAACTGGTAGGAAATTCTCTTGCAGAATCCAGGAACATTCTCATGCACAGAGATTACAGCAAGAGCACTCCACTTTTGCCTCTTATTTTCTTGATAACAAACACACATTTGACCACAACACAAATTTTAAAATTTTGCCTTTGGTAAACAAAGGACTAAATTAAATATTTTAGAAAAATTGGAAATTTTAAAAATTTAAAAATCCTCAAATCAACTGTCTCAATGACTAAAATAATTTAAAATGCAACCCATTGTTAAGTAACCTCGTAGGCCGCCCTCCCGTCCTTCTCCCGGAGAACAATGCATAAAATGGCACCGTGCAATAAGCACACCACGCTTCATGTTGACCATGTTACTTGGGTAAATAATATTTTTTGTATCGTTTTTTAATAGTTTTAATAGTTTTCGTTTTATGCGCTGGGGATGAGGTTGAAAATACCTCGAAACATGTCTGGTACTATAACTGACGAATAGTTCGTTAATAAATCTATTTGTGGAAAATTAATTCTATTTCTCCCTTTATATTACAATAAAGAAATATAAAGGAAACATATCTAAAATCAGAATCAAATACACGCGGCGTTACTAGTGTTGCCAACTTAATGTGAATATTTGTCACTAACAGTGTTGCCAGACGTACCAGGATCCTAGTATTTTTACAAGGATTTTAATGAAGATACCATGTACTTTAAAACTAACACCAATAATACAAATTAATATAGTATTGGTGAAAAAACTGCCGTAAAACCATTAAAAGTGACATATGATGGACTTTTCCTAGCACAAGCTGTAGAAAATAATATGTTTTCCATTTAGTTTATCGTTATAAAATGTATAGATTTTGAGTTAAGTGAAACGAAATTCCGGTGCACCTTTAAACCTACAGGTACTTCGATCTTTTTAGTTGTTTTTTTGACAAATTATCAGCTGTTACGGTGTCATCCAATCAGAACTGAGGTGACGTTTAAGTTCCCGATTGGATGACACCATAACAGCTGATGATCTACCAACGGACACTGTAAATAAATCGAAGTATAATAGAATATTATAATCTGAACAATTTCAGAATTTAAATCAGTTGTCGTTGGGACCAGGAATTTGAAAGAAAGTACCAGGATATTTGAATGTCAGTACTGGGATACACATTTAATCGTCTGGCAACGCTGGTCACTAATTGAACGAGAGAATTGTGGGAAAAATTGACTACATCATATGGACGTAGCTTAAAAGCCACAACCGATATTCGAAGGGAATATAAATTGCTAAACTTAGTAAGAATAATGGTATGTATATGAAATTGACAATAACGTTGCTTTTATATGTTAGAGTTCAGATTCGATGATACAATTCAATTCAGTATCAACTGCTGTCGAACTCGAAGTTTATTTAACCTAAAAATGCTTAAGTAATCAGTAACTAGCTGAACCCGTGCAATTACATCGCACAGCAGTAAGTGGTGTATGAAACTTAGGACAGAAAATACTGCATATCCACAACATAAATTAATTTCGTATTTACCAAGATCTTTAAGACCGGTAAATATTCACAGTTTTCATGTAGATTGGACGTTCAGAAAACGTGCAGACTGCCCGATTTTTGCCTGAAAACTTTTGAGCATGATCATAATTGTTCATGCTGAAACCTTGGATTGACTCAAACGTCTCTAGCTGGAAAATCGTTCACTAACGGATTTGCTAACCCACGCGACGGTAATCGTCCATTTCGATTTTATGGTTATGTGTGTCAAAGAGAAATTGTGTCAAGTGATATTATGATAAACTACCTCTTTCCCCATTCCCACCTTCCTATTTTTCTCCTCTATAATCCTCATGGTTAATTAATACTTTATAAAGATCATAGCAAGAACGCACACACAGAAATACTGCCACTGAAAGTACTCAAACGGCGCAATTCAATTGTTTCCTGGTAGACCCCAGTAGAATCGTGTGGCAAATTCGTACAGAATTCATACAGAAAACATGCAGGCCAAGTATTCACGACTTTTGGCTTTTATACTTCTAGTTTAAGATCCTGAAGTTTCTGTACAGAAGCTATTTGAGAATATTAACGAAAACTACACTGTGTTACAGAATTAATATATATGATTTATTCATGTTGTGCACGACAAAAGACGCTACGACTTTTAGAACACATTCTATATTAGAGGATCTAAAAACTAATATTCCTCAAGGTAAATTTCAACGAACTAACAAATGATTAATGAAATATCAGGTGTAGAGAAAATACTAAACAATTAAACTCACTGTCAACGTCGTTGTGATTGTTTTCTAAAAATTTCGTGATAGTCTGAAAACCAGCCCAAAACCGCACATGTTTTGATGCACTTCCGCCCATTGAGCGATATTCCGAGAAGTCAATTTTTGTCCCGTGAAAGAGACAGCCGTTTTTCAACGCAAAAAGCGGAATTCCGCCCAATCTGACAACCCTGCACCGAAAATGCGGTACCTCTGGCAACGCTGTTCTGATACCTCGCAAACAAAAATACTGGCGACGCGCACAGAGAACCACACTTAGCAACATCGACCAACTTTCATAAACTCAAAATTTAATAATTTTCCATTTAACTGTATCATTTATACGAATGTAATAAAATTATAATTAAAAACTATAAAATGTCATTTTTAACTCTATTTTTTTATTTTCTTTTATAATAATTTCATTCACATGATTCCAGTGCTACCACTGTTACTATTAATAGGTATTATGATTATTGAATTATGATATACGAATTATAGCCATTTCTATTCGATTAATAATTTTGGGGCGCGTTCCGAAAATTCTCTAAATCAAACACTGATAGAATTTACCATCTAAGTACTTTCAACTAACAACTTACAGAACATTAATTACACAAAAAATTCAGCTTACAACAAAATAAAATAACATACACATCATCTCTGTTTCATCAATATTATCATTATTATTATGATTCCTCTAAATCACGACTAAGGATGTTATGAATCGGCTGAATATAAAATCTACTCCAGGTTGCAACCAGCTCCCTAAGGAGTAGATCTAGGGACTGTCGGTGCCTCTACAATACTTTGCGCAAAATGTGAGATGTCCCAAATAAAGCTTTATAAATGAGGTCTCTAAATAAAGAGAGTTTTACGGAGACGTGACGAATTGTACTTTGACTTTAAAAATATGAAGGATTTGTTTAAACAAAGCATTTAAAGATTCAAAACGCAACCCGCAACACACGTCACGATGATGATGATGATGATGATGATAATAATAATAATAATTATTATTATTCCATTACATCACGACTAAAGATGTTATGAGTCGGCTAAATATAAAATCTACTCCAGGTTGCAACCAGCTACCTGAGGAGCAGATCCTGTGACTGTCGGTGCTTCTACAATACTTTGCGCAAAATGTGGGCTGTTCCAAATAAAGCTATTTCTTGCACTTCCCTGTCTTTTGAATTACCTGGGAGTTTAGCCAAGTTCTTACACAAATTTTGCGGAACAAATCCCAGAGCTCCGATAACTATCGAGACGACCTGTGCTTTTACGCCCCACATTCGGCTGATCTCGATTTCCAAACTCTTATATTTAAGACGTTTCTCTGCCTCCTTGGTAACGACGTTTTGATCGCAAGGTACAGCAATATCGACAAGTAGACACGATTTGTTCTCCAAATCCCGGATGACTATATCCGGTTTGTTTGCCGCTATCGTGCGACCAGTTTGAATATGTTGGTCGTATACAATCCAACAGACGTCACCGGTTTCGGTGAGTGTTCGTACCACTTGGGGCATGTGTTCGGAACTTCGAGGGCGGTACAGATCTGACAGTGGAGGTAGCTACACACCCTGTCGTGTCTTTTCAAGTATTCGGTCTTTGCTAGGATTGGACAAGCTGTGACAATATGATCAATGGTTTCTACGTGTTCTTGACAAATGCGGCGTTCATCATCTTGGGAAATTTTGAGAACCGCTTTATCATAATGTCGTGTTCTCAAGGCCTGATCTTGGGCAGCTATTACAAGTGCTTCCGATTCAGGCTCCATTCTTCCCTTTTAAGCCACATAAATGATTGATCTTTATTGATCTGCACCTTGTCCATTCTTTTTAGATATTGTCCGTGGAGTGGTTTGTCTCTCCACGATTTCTTTAACATTTTCTGTGTCTCAAATTTCATGTTAAGTAGCATCAGAAGTTCAGTGTCTCTGTCATTTTGGTTGTCTTGCATAGTCTTGTTGGCAATGCTTCTTGCTACACTTACAATGCCTCTGTTACCCATTCTTCGGTCAGATTTCATGGCCTGCCTCATTAGAGGATCATCTTGATGGATGACTACATACTTTCCCATCCCGGTTATTGCATTGTGCCAGGAGGCTTCAACTTGTCTCAGGCCTCTTCCTCCTTCCTTACGAGACACATAAAGTCTATGTACATCAGCTCGGGGGTGGGCAACGTGATGCATTGTAAGGACTTTCCTGGTTTTTCGATCCATGATGCGAATTTCCTGCTCAGTCCAGTCTACTAATCCGAAACTGTATTCGGCTACAGGCACCGCCAAACTACCTATTGCTGATATTTTATTCCTTGAGTTCAGAGCGGACTGCAGGACAAGTCTCACTCTTCTATAATACTCCTTGCGAATAATACCTCTTCTATAATACTCCCAGATATTTGTAAGTTTTACCTGGCTCAAGATCTTGAATCACAGTATGTCTATCAACTTCATTGTTCTCTGACGTGGTCATTTTGCCTCTTTTTAAGTTGGCTTTTGCACACTTGTCAAGACCAAATTTCATGCAGATGTCATTGCTAAAATCATTGATGACAGACAGCATTTGGGAGAGAATCGCTTCATTCTTAGCAAACACTTTAAGATCATCCATGTAAAATAAATTTGATACAGGCCTTTCGTCACCATGGAGCTTATAACCAAAGTCAGTGTGCGACAGCTGTCTCGATAGAGGAATCAAACTAATGCAAAACGGCAGAGGGGATAGTGAATCTCCTTGAAAAATTCCCCTGTTAATCTGAATACTTCTTGTTTCTACTACTCCCTTTCCGCTGTGGATTAGTAACCTGGTGCTCCACGACTTCGTACTACCCTTGCAAAACTCAACAAGTCTAGGATGAAAACGATAGATCTCCAGGGTCTTCAAAATCCAATCGTGTGGTACACTGTCAAAGGCCTTCTGGTAGTCAATCCAAGCCATGCTCAAATTACGTTTTCTTTTCTTTGCGTCTTTCAAGATGACTTTATTCAGTAGCAAGATTTCCTTACAGCCATAGGAACCTTTACGACATCCTTTCTGTTCAACTGGCAACAGATGGTTCTTCTCTAGGTGCCTATACATTTTGTCAGCTATGGCTGCAGTTATAAGTTTGTACATTACTGGCAGGCAAGTAATTGGCCTGTAGTTCTTCGCCAAAGAGCTGTCTCCTCCTTTGGGTAGCAAATACGTGATGCCTCGAGTGAGCCATCCGGGGAGTTCCTTAGGGTTTTCTAAAATTTTATTAACAGCCTTTTCTAGATGAGAATGTAGTGCTGTTAATTTCTTAATCCAATAAATCTGGATCTTATCAACCCCAGGGGATTTCCAGTTTCCCATGTTCTTAATTGTTTGGCATAGGTCCTCTCGAGAATCCTTGAACATGTTCCACTGTTTCCACGAGTCCATTGGCAGCATCAACTTCAGATTGGAGCCACATTGCGTCTTTGTTGTAGGATCTGGTTTCCTCCCAGATTCCTGACCAAAATGTTTCGACGTCATCTTTTGAAGGAGGGGCAGCATTGCCATTCGGTTTTTGAGTCAGACTGCGATAGAATCTCTTCGCGTCTGTTTCAAACAACCGATTCTGTACACGGAAATCTTCTATACGTTTGTACCGTCTTATTCGTTGAGCCCATGCTTGGATTTTCTCTTTTAGCTTTTCAGCTACCATTAGTCCTTGTTGTGTCATTGTCAATTAGGTATTTTTGTTCAACATGGAGTATTTTTTGTTGAACTTTATACGTGTGGTTTGACTTAGAAGATGCCTCGGCTAGGAGTGATATTTCACGCCGTGTGTCGGCTATCCGTTTCATAATTCTTTTCATCCATGGAGGTACGGAGCTTTTCCCTCTGTCTGGCTGTCGGCCATCGGTGCGAATGTCAATATCTAAATTATCTTTCGACTGTATTAACTTAATATTCACTCTTTAATATCATGCAAACAATTTACTTACGATCATTCTGCTTCAGGAAGAGGTTCAATTCATGTCTGAAGCAGATGATATTCCAAATCTGCAGTCAGTTCAGCGATGTTCATAATACGAAAGTCCGGATTTTTAAGCAAAAATATATTAAAACGTTCAATACCACACGCTTTTCACCACTCCGTAAGTTTTCAGCTGTGGTGTTTTACTACGAAATGACCTGCACCGCACTCCGGCGTCTTTAAACCAACGTCCCGAACCGCTTGACAAAAATCTCTAAACTGATCTGCTTCGCTTCGCCCGCCTCCCATCGTGCGTGACCGAACCTGCGTCTGTCATCAGTTCTTAAGAAATCAACAGCTCCGGTTACCACCGCACGTGCGTGGGGTTAGTTCGCCTCTCGCCTCTCACGGATTCATTTTATCCGCTAGAGCCGATACCAAACAGGCGCTGGACACATAACTGTCACCGACATCGATAACTCCTTTTCCAGAAGGGCAGGCGTGGGAACAATGGTCTCCTATTTTGGAATCTGAGTTTTAGATTGTAATTTTCATCTGGAATTTAACTTCGTGAGAGAAATGAGCCACTACATCGAAAACTATTTTCTTAGGCACATGAATACACCTGAGGCGGTATCGTGTCCACTAACCAATGGGAAGCATCTCAAAGCACGTGCTACTGTTTACATCCACTTTTTTCTTAGGGCGAACGGAGAATAGTAACACAACTGATGTTACCTATTCGGCGGCGAGGACA
Source organism: Acheta domesticus (assembly GCA_031308135.1). Classification (NCBI taxonomy): domain Eukaryota; kingdom Metazoa; phylum Arthropoda; class Insecta; order Orthoptera; family Gryllidae; genus Acheta; species Acheta domesticus. Next base: position 117,554,831 of record JAHLJT010009436.1, read on the forward strand.
GTGTGATCGGGCCATCCGCCCGAATTGGGACAGAGGCATACCCACCCCATGTGCCATTGCGACATTGCTGTGGACATTGCTACGCGACTACATTAGTGTATAAATAATGTATAGAATTTTATTTAAGATTATAATTAGATTTCAATAATAAAAATTATAGTATTTTAATGAGTAACATTAAGGGATTTGCGTCTTTCATGATTTTACTCTCACAATTTTCAAATATAACAAATCACCTATTTGTAATACATGATATTTTACTTCATAAATTACATGAAAATTTTAATATAGATTTTACTCTCTTCAGGTTTATACCAGAGTCGGCTCGTTGGCTAATGGCAGAGGGTCGCTCAGAAGAAGCAAAAGTAATTTTACAACATGCAGCAAAAGTGAATAAGGTTACGCTTCCAGACGATGTTATAAACAGAGCAATGAAATCTGATCAAGTGGAGCAACAAGAATCTTTAAGTATACTGCATATTCTGAAGCATCGCAACCTACGTTTAAGATCTCTAAATATATTTTTTAACTGGTAAGTTCAAAATATTAAGCAAAATATTTCACTAAATTATTCTGTTTTTCCTTAAAACTTCGATAAACAATTCTTGAATCAGCCATTCTTTACTGCAAATTTAAAAAACTCAATGTGTTTTAAAAATAAAAATCAAGACAATCAATCTGTTCAGTAAGAAAATTTAATTTATTGTGGTGCTACCCGCCATAAATTAATCGTATAAACACAATTATCAAACCTCTGGGATTCGGCGAACAAAATAAGTCCCTTGTAGAACAAAAAATGCCAAGACTTTCGCACCATTAAACATACTATTCTTAATATACCTTCAAAACCACAGAAGTACATATTTGTAAATTGAATCAGTAATGTCTAGTCAGTCGCGCATCAAGGATTTTTCAAGAGGGGGCTACTTCTGTAGTAGTAGGCGTGGTGTTAAGGGGCCTTGATGTTTTCTTATAAATAATGTACAATTTATTTAGAATTTAAAACTGTATTTAATTTGTTGATTTATAGTTATTTATAATGGTTTTTTAAGGATATTGAAATGATTTTTTTTGAAAGCTGCTGAAAACGTCTCGTATGTTTGTGACTATGACATCGGCTTCTGGGAGATAACTCAAGACTCAGCTCCAGTCCTTGTATGCGCCATCTCTCCGCAAAAGATGGTGTCATCTTTTTCTGCTGGCATTTTACCCATAGGCATCTTCATAATTGATTCTCCTGAGGATATTGAATCGAGAATATCTAACTTTGCTTTAAGTTTGCAAGGTTTGGGTTGTTCTTTCCCTTTTCCTTTCGGAAGTATTTTTTTAGATTGACCAATAATCTTCCTCGGCATCTGAAACAGGCGCAAATACGTTTCCACATATCCCCCAGTGTTGTGCTTCCACCTTACCAGCATCACCATAGTGAACTACGGAGTGAAAACTACATTTTCAAGCTAGGATTTTACTTAATTGCACCAGATTGTAGCGATTTTTTGCTGAACAATAAATGCCTAAGCATCAAGAAATAGCTTGGTACACTATGTGATTGAATATACTTTAGAAACTTACCTCAAACGTTTGAAAAATGAAGAAAAACTTCAAACAACCACTTCATTGACATTAACCACGAGGTGACTACGAGAGCTCTTACAGGCTTTCTAAAGAAAAAACATTAAGGAGTTGATGCGATTACAGCTATTCTGCAGCATCTGTCAAGCCCTACAGGTTATGTTTCCACATTTGCACCATCTCCTCTATTAAAAAATGTATATTTGTGTATTTCTTTTAAAATCCAAAGAGTAGAGCAAAATGGAGTTAATGTCATCTATTTCAGTGCTATTATCACGATTCCTAAAACGTTTAAAAAAACTTGAAGCCATTTTTGCGAAAATTTTGAAAATGTCACTGGTGCTTCACGTTAAGTACTCCCAAACTTAAACGAATGTTTTTCAAAATTGCAGAGCTTCGAGTCGGGTCCGGTCGACCGGGGAATATTAATTTTAGAAAAAATCCGACTAAACTTTTAGGCGTATGTGTTGTTTGCACATGGACAGACAGACGCACATTTTGAAACAAAGTATATCTTCGGTATCAGAGGATCCCAAAACCTGAATCCGTTGGTCTCGAAATCCATTTTCCGGAGCATTACATAACACTCCCCATACTATTCGTATATCTTCTATTACTCCGTATATAGGTACGAATACGAGATCGTAAAAATTGAAACCTTTTTTTGAGATAATCTTGTTTTTAAATTGCTTTTATTTCTCACACAATTACGCGAAAATTACTCACTGTATTGAAATAACTGTATAGAACTTTAATTAATGACCTTTTTTGGAAGAACAGGTTTCATTAAGAACAAAAACCTCTATATCTTGAATATTGTAATTGTAGAAAGACGCCCAAAACATTTCAATTTTCGAAAATTTAGAGAATTCAACGAAAATCGGAGTTGCGCCATTTTATACGCTTACTTTCCTCTATATGATTAAATAAATCCTTCCGAGCTATGTTGTCGAACATTTTGAAAATATTCTTCACATTTCATATAATTTATCCACAAATCCTAAAATAAAGTTTTAACTTCAAGGGTTGCGACAGGCTGATCGGTCTGGAAATATCAATTTTGGGGCAAATCCTGTGTGTGGTTTAGCGTCACTACCGCTTTTCACAGATGCACGGACCGTAACCAATTTTATGGTATCAACGAGGTGTAAATCGTGGATTCTGTATAGAAAAAATGTTAGAGGGATTTCCTACGTATAGGAACAAGCCCACTTATTTGGTTTCAGGAAGCGAAAAATACGTTTTGGGCTCCCCTGAAAACGAAAAGGTTTATTTCACTTTCTCGCTACTGCTTACCTGTAGAGAAAATTATGTAATGCTGCCGGAAACTAGAGGTGTTACAACAGCACATACCGCATTATGGAAAAGAGCCAGGTAATACAAAAATATGCAATTTCTGCGCATCTAACTTGAAAATGTCCAATTCAACGAATTCAACCAAGCACCTAAGATGCTTTCGTGTCAATAGTCAAGAGCTGAAATCTTTTCTACTTTTACAAACGAAACAGTTAACTGTTACAGTATTTGCAGCACATAATACAAACTAGTGGTGCTACAACAGCACTTACTTTCCCGTATTAGAGGAAACAGCTAAGTAGTACTGTAATATTGCACTTTATGCGCTACTAACATCTTCGCTTGGAACTCACTATTTCCATTGCAGTGTTGTCAGAACTATGTGAATTCTACAACTTCACAAAAATAGAATGCAAAGATTTTGTAACCCAGTATTGGAAAAAGAAGCCTGATACCCTGGAAATATAGAAATGCCTTCCATTGGGCCATGATTAGGGAAGAGTATTTTAAAACCATGCAACAAATTCTCTACAGACGTGTTCAAATTATTAGACTAAAGACATTTTCTGCAAAATATTTGCGTTTATTACAAGATTACATCTGCGTACATGTTACATTGATACGTTTAATACTTGGTGTGCATGCCTTTATTCTTAATCAACAAATTTATCCTGTTTGGCATGGTTTTTACCAACTTTAACATGAGTTTTTAATTTCATTGTCGCGGTACCAATTTTCCTCTAGTTTATTGACGAGTTCTTGTTAGATAGTCATTTATATTTCCTTATCCTTCGCTTGGTAGTACCCCATCAATTTTTCTAAGGGGTTCATGTCAGGGCTATTTCCTGACAAGGGTAACACTTTCAACTGCTTTCCGTACAAATATTTTGAGACCCTTTTGGCTTTGTGGCACGGTGTTCCACCATGCATAAAAATGGCATCTTCATTAGAGAACCACTCTCTAATTTTGGAAAATAGTTTCTTTTCAAGGATTTTTTTTATTGATTTTGCCTCATTGTCCCTTCGAGAATGTGCAATCTGTCAGAACCTTTGACAGGATGATGAATGCTTCATAAATTGTTGCACGCATTCAGACTTGAAAACTTCTCCTGGTCTTCTACAAACATACTGACTTTTTCTGCCACCACTGTGAATACAGATTCGTCACTGAAGCATACCTGGAGGATCTTAAAGAATTCCAAAATAAATAAAGCTGTGAATAATTTTTTTGCAAAAAATTCTGACCGGGCACAGACCTCAAAAACTCGAAAATTAAAATAAGCATTTATTGCATGCCAATAACGCATCACAATCTGCAACACAAAATTTTATTTTGTAATACATTTCCCCCATAATTTTGTCATCGAATTGGATATACATTTGCCCAGCCTTCACTCGTCCACTTTATATGTTGTTTGGCTCATTGTAGTCTCTTGTGTTTCATTGATGGAGTGATTTTCTGTTTTTTCTTTGGTCGGGATGCTTTTAAACCTTATTCACACAACTTCCTCCTCACTGTCACAGGAGACACAGCAACTCCAAAACCTATCAGCTGATGACTCAAGTCATTGGACGTTAGTTTACGATTCAATATTGCCAAAGTCATCACTTTTCTGGTTGTTCTAGGACTGATTTTTCTCTTACGTCCATATTTTCCTGCTCTCTTTGGCTTGTATTCACTACTTTCCTGCTTTGAGATTTTGATTTTGCAAACAGGTTTCTGCAATATTTTCATTCTGTTAGCAATTTTCTGTTGTATATAACAGTTTTCAACAATAAGTGCTACCACAATAGCAGTTTTCCGGAGTGAAATGTCCTTTTTCTTTCCCACAACCTTACTTTACACTGCACTCTTCAATATTTCTCCCTATATTAATTATAATCAAGTTCTCAGACTTTATAATGTCAGCAGAATGTAGCAAAAGGTATGGAAAACGAAAACCAAACCGAATGTCGCTATAGGAACTACCAAACACATTGTAGACTGAATTGCAAAGCACGTGTACCGCAAGCTTACAATAACACACTTAGGATGGAAACTGACAAATATTGCCAACAGTGAAAAATAAATTGAATTGGGAGTTCCATTAAAGAGAAATTTCTTAAAAACAATCAAGGATGAGGTAACTAGTAAAAACAATCTGATATTAAGCCTTTCTCTTCTATTTTTATATCATTGAAACTAGGAAAATTAAAAATACGTTCTTTAGTCTAATAATTTGAACACGTCTGTACTCACTACAAATGGTACAGCATTTGGTGCAAAACTAAATATTTGCCTGCAAATATCAACATAAATTAGACAATTATAACTCCTTTTCATACAGCTCCATTAGGTCACAACAATGACACTAATTCACAGATATTCGCGAGCGCAAAGTGAATTCCATTGTTGCAGACCCTGCATTGTCGCTATTCTGAGAGCTATTAATTCTTTTTACTTATTTATAATATTTCAAAATAAACAATTTCTAAAATATTAATGTGTAAGTCTATAACAAAGTTCGAATGTAAGAAACGAAGAAAGAAATAATATACAAAATTGCACATTCTAATTTACGACGCATCCAGCTGCCCGACGCGCAGTAAATTAACAGCGGTCTATTACGTTTGTCACAAAATTAAAGAAAAACTACTCGTATTTTGAAAAAATTAAGCATGACCGTATTTATTTTATTTATTTATTTGTCAAAAAACAGAAACAGAATGGCACAGACTTTCCCGTATTAGTTTTCTATTTTCCTGGGTCTTCGCTAGCTATTCGGAATTGCCACATACTCTTTCTTGCCAGCTACCATCTATCATCGCCAAAAGTACATTTTTTTGTCATTTTCTTAATTTTTCGGTTTCCTATTGGTAGAACAGAAACATAAATTTTAGAATATTAAAGAACACAAAAACCTAGCCGTAAATGGCAATTTTCTTTTAAAAATTATGTGCCGTGTAAGAGAAAATGGCGTTTTAGCACTACTAAAAATGCGGAATTTGAAGCTCATTTTCACAGAACATTTTTGAGTTTTCAAAATACTTTATTTGAAGTTATTTGAAGCACTTACACTCACAAATATAATCATCTTTACAAATTGCGGATAATGTGCATATTAAAGATGTGAGAGATCTTTCAAAAAATTTACATTTATATAATTTTTGAAAAAACAAAAAAAACTCAAATAAACTTCACGCTATACTAATGAGTGTAATTAGCACTATCCGTTACAAAAGTTTCAAGAAAAAAATCGCAGCCATATACGAGAAAATGACGTTTGAGCATTTCTGAAAATGCCGAAATTTGAGCTACTTTTCACAGAAAACGGTAGTGTTTTCGAGAAACTTTACTTGACATTATTTAAAGCATATATACTCGTAAATATAATAATGTAAAAAAATCGCCGATAATGTAAATATTAACGACGTGAGAGACAAGTAAAAAAAGTTACATTTTTGTAATTTTTGAAAAAACCAACCGATAGACCAAAATGGCTTTTATGTCATTGATAGAGTACATTTACCACTATCCCTACCAAAAGTTTAAAGAAAAAATTTGGAGCCGTTTTTGAGAAAAGTTTGTTTTTGTAATTTTTTAAAATTGCACATATTGCACGAAAACTACCAATATTGTGAAAAACATTTACATGACCTTTATTAAAGAACTCAATATGCAGAACAAATTTTATTTGAAGAAAAAATCTCTATCTTCAATTTTGTAGTTGGAGAAAGACGCCGAAAAAAATTAAAACTTTCACAATTTTCGAAAATTCAGAGCTGTACGTGAAAATCGGACCGATGCCATGTTAAAAAGTGTATTGTCCTCTAGTCATACAAGAAATTTAAAGAAAAAATTTGTAGCCGTTTTTGAGAAAATGTTGAAAATCCCCGGGGGGCTTCATATAAAGTACCCCCAAATTTTAAAGAATCTTTTTCAAAATCACAAAGCTTCGACTAGAATCAGATCGACTGGGGAATATCAATTTTGAAGAAAATCGACCGAACGGTTTAGGCGCTAGCGTTGACCACAGACGGACAGACGGACGGACGGACGGAATGCCGTCAATCGATTTTTAAGTATAAAGAAGCAACAAATCATGGATTTTGACCACACCACGAGATAGAGGATTTTTTTTCTTAATTTAGCAACTGGTTTTATCCACTTATTCGTTTTCACGACCCGGCAATTAATTTTTTTCCGCCGAAAATTGGCCATTTTTTCGCGCAGCATTACATAACTTTCCCTATACTACGTATATCACTCCGTGTATACGTACGGATGCGGGAAAGTAAAAAGCCATAATAATATCACACAAGACTGCTTTGTTACACTGAAGTGAGGTTTCAGTTTTTTAATACCGTAATTAGCAATTACAAATTCTTACGTAAGCAAGTGTGTTTGTTACTTCAAAGTTAAATTTACCTCTCTTAACTATTTTCTTTCATAAGAATATTATCTACATCATAATCAATGAGCCACATGTACGACATAGAGTGGCTGAAACGCCTCCATCTTTGCAGCAAATTCAACTAGAGGTGCTACACAATGGCACAGACTTTCCAGTATTAGTTTTATATTTCCTTTGGTCTCGGCTAGCTATTTGGACTTATACATACTCTTACCAGCTGCCATTTACCGCCGCCCAAACTACATTTTTTTGACATTTTCTCAATTGTTCAGTTTCTTAACGAAAATATTATTTTTAGAATATGAAAGAACAGTCAAACCTCGTCCTAAATGGCAAATGACAAATGTATTCTATGATATGACATAAACTCCATATTGCTCTATCTTTTTGTTTCTTCAAAAATTGCAAAAATGTAATTCTTTTACTTTCCTCTCACGTTGTTAACATTAACGGCGATTTGTTGACATGATATTAATGATTTCAAGTGCTTTAAATAATTTCCAGTAAAGTTTCTCGAAAACAACCGTTTTCTGTGAAAACTAGCTCAAAATTCTGCTTTCAGAAACGCTCGAACGCCGTTGTGTCATAAATAGCTCCATTTTTGTTCTTCACACTTTTGGAACAGATAGTGCTAATTGCACTCTTTATTGTGACGTAAAGTTCATTATGGGGTATTTTTTTTGTTTTTTCAAAAATTACACAAATGTAATTTTTTTGAATGGTTTCTCAAATCTTCAATTTGCACATTACCAGCAATTTGTAAACATTATATTTGTGAATGTAAGTGCTTCAAATGACCTTAAATGAAGTTTTTTGAAAACTCAAAAATTTTCTGTGAAAAGGAGCTTTAAATTTCGCATCTTTAGTTGCGCGTAAATGCCATTTTCTTAAAAACGGCTACAAATTTTTAAAAGAAAATTGCCATTTAGGACGAGGTTTTTGTGTTCTTTAATATTCTAAAAGTAGTATTTCGGTTCTACCATTAAGAAACCGAAAAATTGCGAAAATGTCAAAAAAATTTACTTTGGGCGGCGATAGATGGTAGCTGGTTTTCTCAATGAAATATATTTATCAAAAATACATCTTTAAATGTGGTCATGCTTAATTTTTTCAAAATACGAGTTGTTTTTCTTTAATTTCGTGACAAACTTTAAAGCCCTCTGCAAATTTACCGCGCTCCAGACAACCGGATGCCTCGTATATTAGAATTTGCAATTTTGTGTATTATTTTTTGCTCGTTTTTACTTTCGCCTTTCTCAAAAACGGCTCAATTTTTTAAAACTTTTTTTTCTACACTTATGTAATACGGGACAGTAAAAATATGGTGCTAGTCTCATTTTCGGGTATTGTTCGGTTTTTCGCAATATGCAAAATAATTCAAAACTACAAAATTGAAGAAATAGATTTTCTCAGACAAAGATGTACAAAATTAGCTCTTTAAAAAGGTAATGTACAAGTTTTTGAAAAAAACTATTTTTTTTCCGTAATTTGAGCTTTAAATTTGCAAATTGTTCGGAAAATCCGTTCCAATTTTTTTTCTTTAAATTTTCTTCACATATGTAATAAGGCATGATAAAAAATATGATATAGTCCCATTTTCGGGCGTTGCTTGATTTTTTCGAAAATAGCAAAAAAAATCAAAACTACAAAACTGAAGATAGTGGTTTTTGCCTCAAAATCTATTGAAAAAATATATCTTTAAAAAAGGTAATGTACTTTTTTTTGTAAAAGTTAGTTTTCGCGTCATTTTTGTTTGAAATTAATGAAGCGTATACGGGCGTCTTGTCGTACATAACGATATCAGTGTAATAGTGCGAGAAAGTATGTGTTATTGAAGTACTGCTAGTTTCTACAACTGTATTGAAAATTTCAAACATTAACAAAAATTCTCCTGTAGGCTGACGTTTTTCATGGTACTTTTCGCAATAGGACAATAGGACATGAAATCTCATGTGGCTTGATGGAAGGCCCTTAAACTTTTCGTAATAAAATGTATACATTAACGTATTTCAAAAGTGATTACATTTTTTATAACAAAATGATTTAATTGAACATTTCTCCGCAGGTTTGCAGTATGTTCAGTGTTTTATGGCCCTCTCTTTAAACACTGCGAACCTGGGAGGGAATGATTACATAAACTTTTTATTGTCTGGTTTAGTTGAAATTCCATCATACATTGTCCTAATGCTTACCCTCAATCGCCTTGGAAGAGTCCCAGTGCTTGGGAGCACTGTATTATTAGGAAGTTTGACAATGTTTGTAATTGCTGCAGCTCCTGAAGGTCAGAAATGTTACTCTTAATTTGACTTTATTAATCATCGCAAGTAGTAATATCCATTTTTTCCCTAGATATGAACTGGTTAACAGTAACAGCAGCCATGATTGGAAAATTTGCAGTTTCTTGTTCGTTTGCCACAGATTTTATCTTCACTCTTGAAATGTTTCCAACAGTGATAAGAACAGCAGCGGTTGGAGCTGGGGCAACCTGTGCTCGTTTTGGAAGTCTCATTTCTCCGTATATCAATATGTTGGTAAGTATTGTAACCAGAGGCATATCTACGGTATGGCAGACATGACACGTGTCATGGGTGCCACTCAGAATGGGTGCTATTTAGTGTATACCCGCTAAAACAAACAACAACAACCGTAATTCTTGCTTGCTATGAGCGCCTGCATACCTAGATACGCCTCTAATTGTAACAACGAAATATAAATGAAATAATTGGCATTCTTTATTCTTTTATTGTCATATTGCATTTATTGTTTCCAGGACATGTATTGGAAACCCCTTCCTTCTGTCATATTTGGAATGTTTTTACTTGTAGCAGGTCTTACAGCTTTTCTTCTTCCTGAAACTTTGAACAAAGATCTCCCCGACACAATGGGTGATGGAGAAAAGTTAGGTATTGTCAACAAATCATTTCATGAATCAACAACACAGCCAGAAGTACTACCAAATAATAACTAACATTACTTTTTGATAGCTATGTTACCAATATTTACATTTGTAAAAAATGCAGAGCATTAAAATTAGTTATTCCTCTTTATTTGTGTATTTTAGATATGTTAATAGGTGTGTTAGATGTGTTAATACATATGTATATATATATATATATATATATATATATATATATGTGTGTGTGTGTGTGTGTATGTATATATTCCTTAAAAATACTTATTTGCAGCTATTACTCAACAATTACTCATATTTTAAAAGTACATGAAATCATTTGAATATATACAGTTGTATTTTATGCAGAAAACATTCAAGCCACATGAATCACTATGGTTGAAAAATGGTTTGAAAAGCTCAAACATAACTTAAAATTTTGAGGAGCAAGGAAACCTCCCAAAACTTACATATGTGTGAAATGTGGCTGTAGAAAAGTTCTACATATTCACTATAAGAAAAATGTTTCTTTGTTCCGAAACAACGTTTCATGTCGTTCAGTGTTATGTCTCGAAGACTAATGAAATAAGGGAGGTTATACATTCTGGAACAAAGCAATCACTATTCTCGGTGAATCCAGAGTTCAACTGAAGATGTAATGGATCTTTTTATTTATCAATATCTGTACATGAATGCTGTAGGGAAATATGACAAATACATCCTGCTGTTCATGTTACTTGAAACACATAGTGGAGCAGGGAGCAAAAGTCCGCATGGGATAAGAGTCCGATTAGCGTAATTACAGTGTTCGGGTGGTGAAGTTGACACTTCTGCGATATAAATTAGAAGTTGTCATGGCTGATGTTCAGTGAGGAGAGTTAGGTAATTCCTGAGCAAATACTGCTGCGATAATGAGGTGAGCTATTATCTGAACTTATTTGATGCAATTTTGGAAGATATTGGAAATATGTTTACGCTGTTAATAGCACAGTAATTAAAATCTTCAATTAAGAGGAGGAATGTGTGAAATATGATCTACAGAACCCACTAGTGAATAGTTCCGTAGATGCCCAACAGAAGGCAGCAAAAATTAAAAAATAAAAAAAATATGATTTTAATGGTTGGGGCAACGGTTCGCATTCATATTGGGGCAAGAGTCCTGGTGCGGACTTCTGCCCCACTTGTAGAGAATTATAGTGCATATTGAAATTTATACTTTGCACTTCTTGTTCTTAATTACTGAGATTACAAAAGAAAGACGTCTAGAAAACCAATCACTTCAGAAATGCTTTCTGAAGCACAAGAACAAACCGCCAGTGGTATGTTGAAAAGAAAAGTTGCTTGCGTGCTAAATATTTCGGCACTGACGGATCTACTCTTCGCAAAAGACTCAAGAAAAGTACTGTAGTTACAAAATTAGGGAAGTTTACTTGTATTTTATCAGGGAAACAAGAATCAGAAACTTGCCAAACATTGCAAGTTGTTAAGGGACTTGCTATTTGACTTAAAACTGACAAAGACTTTCTTAGATAGTCCGGAAAATATGAAGCTTTGAAATATCACTAGTTTTGCAAAAACAACCAATGTCCACTCAGTTTTCAGCAAAAACAACCGTTGTCTATTGACAGAAATGAACTATGATTGTTTTTCCTAAAGGTTGGCTGTATTGTTGATTACGCTTCAGTGACAAAGGCAAGAGATTTAGTCATATTACCGTTGAAAAAGGTAAATTCTTGGGTTGAAAAGTTAAGACTTTGGAAATAATGCAAAAAGAGCCTCATATCCCATTTAAGTATTGTAACATTTCTTTTTAACTAACTAACAAACTGCCATGAGAATTGGGCGCCAGGAAACAATCCCAAGTATAAATAACTTTACGTTAATTAATCGTACGTTACCGTGCTGGCTCAGTCGTTTGGGTTCGGTTTTAAGTAGCAATCCGCTTACTTGCTCTGCCAATTGCCACTCAATCCGCCCTCCGTACAGAGTAGCGCGATTCTGAAAGTTTGCTATACTGTGGCACTAAATTACATGTCAGGTAACCATATATTTAACCAATGATAACCATATATTTAATTTTTTCAAATAACAAAAGTTAATTTATTCGATGAACGTTATTTTGAATATATTTTTTGATTTTGCCTGAATTTTTTCATGGTCATGACCTCTGATATTTAACAAAATGGTACCCTGAGCTCTTTTGGCAATGTCGGATGTCGCCCCGGAGAAACCAGTCCAGATGAACCTCCGCGCGACGTCTTCGTTCTTCTAATCGTCGACCGGAACCTGGTACCTCTGCTTCTTTCTTGAAAATCCACGGCGTTTTCCTCTCATCACCTAAATCCAACTGACATCTAAATGACTGTCCCTACTCTGCGTCCCTGATGGGCGCCTACTCGCGAACTGTGTAAGATCGGACAACAAAAAAATTAACAATGCCTGCTATGCTAAGAATTCTACTACTTTCCGTGTTTTTTTCCCTTCCCCGAATTAACAAAATGTTCTGGTATTCGCGTCACCGTAAGTATCGAAAGTTCTCATTCGTATTGACAAACGGCATATATCACGCGTCCACCACACTAGTTCCCTTTCTTAACGTCGTATCAAATTGTTTTCATTTACCCGCCCTGCACCATAGCAATCCCCTAGCAACCGCGGACTCTCAACCGGTAACAAATATTCGGCCTTGTATTGTCCTTCCTGCTCGTATGACACCATAACAATCCCCCCTCCCCAGTAACCGCGTACACATCACTTTTCAAGCATCTCCCAGCATTTCCCGTCAACTGTTTCACTACGCCATGTTTTGTATATCACAGTATACATACCTTGGTGGTTTGAATAAGATAAATATCAGAAGCAAGAAACAGCTACCAGTGGAAATAATTTACAAACACTGTACAAGAAATCTCTTCTGCTGAAACCAAAGAAACTTCCAGATATACAGAGACTTTCTTAGTATTTTAGGAACTCTAAAAACAAACTCTTCAATGATAAATTACTTACAGACACAAGTGATAGAAGTGAAAACACCATTGAAGAAAAGGGGGAAATATTTCATGATGAAAAGAGTAGTGCAGAATATCTGTGAAGCCTTTTATTCAGTTCCTGAAATTGTTTGTAAAATAGCTATGAGAATAAAACTTTACCCACTTTGCGTAAGACGTTTTAATTTGTTTTAAATTATTACCTGTAAATGTTCAAATTTCATGAAAAGTACTAACAATTTTTGACAAAAACACAAAAGTCCACACTCACTCTATTTTGAAACTTCAATTTACGTAGTTTCTACACAAGTAATGTAAGGTCTAGCATTCAATTATCATCCATAAACTTCAATTTATCTGTTTCAAATTCAGATCATTTTAAACTAGTGGTGCTACAGAATGGTACAGACTTTCCTGTATTAGTTTTCTATTTCCTTTGGTCTCGGCTAGCTATTCGGACATGCCACATACTCTTGTCAGCTGCCATCTATCGCCGCTCAAAGTACATTTTTTGACATTACATTACAACATTACAAAGTACATTAATTTGCCGGTTGAAATGCTAACATATGGATAGATAAGTGACCTTTCGTTCAGTGAGTGTATGTATGTTCTGTACCTCGCAACACAGAGAAAAATAATGATTATCAAATAGGTTTTGAATAATTTCTGAAAGTCTAACTTCTAAACACTAACTCTACTAAATAAAGACATCTGTGGCCGATGCCACGAACTTCAAGCGCTGCCCGCCACGCCGGTAGATCGGCGCGACGCTACGAGGGGCGACGCCGGTTGCCGCCGGCGATAAGCGGCCGTGTTACGCCCGACCGCACACAGCAAACGGCGGGACTACCCCTGCGGAGCGAAGGAGGGGCCGGTGGCGCTCTCCCCTCCCCAGCGGCGTTATATAAGAGGGCGTCGCGACACAGCGGCAGTTCGAGTCGGAGTACGAGTTGAAGCTTGGAGTTGGAATTATCGCCGCCGGAATAAGCCTGCCCACGAGTATACGATGAACACCGCTGCGCATCAGGATTGGAGCATCGGAATTTCGGAGGACTAGGTTACAACTGGACTTCTACGCCTATTGGAGAACGGGACCTGGCTTGTATTGGGATTGAGATTTTGGAATTTGGAATAAAAAATTGTTGTACTAAGCGAAGTTGTTAGTTTTCTCTTTTTAGTATACTACATAAAGTATCTTTATCGTATCACTGCCACCATCTCGTAGTTCACTAACAATGTAGTTTTCATATATCCCTTCCGGGATTGTTGCGTAAATGTCAATAAAGCTATGCGGATTGCTTGATAGAAACACATAATACATTAAGAATACAAATTGTAAAGTGTAAATGTAACAAACATTTTTTACAAATTATTATAAAATACTATTTTTGTTCGATGTATTAATCTCGTCGAAGCCTATTTGCTTTATAATCGTTCTAAATAAAAAGATAACATTGGGCTACTAATTTTTACGTCCAGTTACTCCACAAATACGCATATTTTGGAAAAATTCAACATTACCTTATTTGAAGATCTGGTTTTGATGAGCATATTTTATTAAGAAAAACAATTGTATCTTCACAATTGTAGTTGTAGGAAGACGCCATTTTTTGCAAATTTTGAAAATGTCCCAGGGGCTCCATGTAAATTACCCCCCAAAATTATAATGTGCTTCAAATTCAAGGGTCTACGAGATCAGTCAGATCGATTGGGGAATGTCATTTTTGGAGCAAATCGGCTGAACGGTTTAGTCGCAAGCGTTGTTCACAGACAGATGGACAGACGTTTTGCCATCAATCGATTTTCCGGTATCAACGACCCACAAAACAGGGATTTTGGCAATACCACGTGTTAGGGGATTTTTTCTCAATTTAGTAAGTGGATTTATCCACTTTTTTGTAACCAGGGCCCGGCAATGATTTTTTTCTGCCTAAAATCCGCCGTTTTTTTCGCGCAGCATTGCATAACATTCCCTATACTACGTATATAGTCCATATATACGTACGTATACGGGAAAGTAATTATACTAACGAAAGGAAAAAGTTTTTTGCTTCTCATGAAAAGTATGGATTTTGAACTACGGTCGTTTTTGTAAAAAGCTCTTCAATTGTACGTCTGAAAAGGCTGTGAAAGCTTTTGAAGTCTGTGATATTGTACCTACTGACTAACTCAAATTTGGGGAGGAAGACTTCCTTCCTTCACAGGTCACCGACCATAAACCCCTTTCTCCCAATACACTGACAAATGTGTTGGCATTAAATGGAGAAGATCCTGAAGTACACCAGTCATGTGATCACATTATAAATCACTCACCTGAGCAAACGTCATCTAGCAACATCGCAACCCCTAATGAAACGCGATTCTCCAAATTGTGAAACTTCACAGAATCGCAGAAAACAAACTATCTCTCCATTGGGATTTATGTCCATCCCAAAGGCAGGATTGAATATTCGCGAAGAATTTCACCATACTGACATCGTCACCTCACAAGACTGCACTAGAATTGGAGAATAAGCAGCCCAGAAATGACAACAATAAATCGCGTTGCAACTCAACAAATAATAGAAGAAAAAGAAAGAATAATAATCAAGAAGCCACTGAAAATACTTCAACATTGCTATCGCCTGCCTGCGAAATGGAATTTGAGGACCCTCAAGGTGAAAATTGGATCCAATGTGATTCGTGCAGAGTGGTGGCATAAAAAATGCACTTTCAGTGAGGGGGGGCAATTTTTGTGTTATTTGTGTGACAATTAATGTAGTACATATCTGCTTTAAATTTACTATGAGATTTAATTTGTCTTATCAGAGTATAATTTGTAATTGGAGACTTTATTATATTTCAGAATTTGTGTATCACATGTAATCATTTACTAATAAAACTGATGTTACATTAATTTAATATTTATGAGCCTTGTGCATATTATTAATTTATTTCAAAGTAAGTTTAGTTGTTTTTTAAATTCGGACTTTTGCCCCTTTTCTTTGGGACTTTTACCCCGCACCTGGGGGAAGGGTCAGAACATTGCACTTCCTTCTTTAATGTTTTTTTGGTCATCAAATTTAAAAATACGCCAATTTTTGTTTGTCTAGTTTATTCTTCATATATTAAGCATTTCTCAGTGTAAAAACCGAAACAATACACCTATTACACGAGTGGAAATTATTAGGTGTAGACTCCTGCCCCACGTTACTCTAATGCACCACTTATTCGTATAAGCAATTACATTTTGTGAAAGAACACATGTTAGGAGATTGCTAAATATTGCGTGTACGTACACTTCAAATATTTGTATTTGAAAACATTTTTAGAACTTAAGAACAAGCTACAGGTTCTCTAACAACTTTACACTCTCATGTTTTCTAAAAGAAACTAGTGTTCACAGATGGACAGAAAGACGAAGGAACAGACGGACGAACGGACGGACGGGCAGACGGACGTTTTCCTTTCAATTGGTTTTTCGACATCAAGGACCCACAAAAGGGTTTCTGGCTACACCACGTGTTAAAGGATTTTTGTTTCTTAATTTAGCAACAGGTTTTATCCACTTTTTCGTTATCACGGTCCGGCAATGAATTTTTTTCCGCCGAAATTTGGCCATTTTTTCGCGCAGTATTACATAACTTTCCATATACTACGTATATCACTAGTGTTCTTACTCTAAAACTACGCAATAATAGGCAATAATGGCAATCGACAAAACTTCTGGATCTTTCATTTAAAGCAAAAAGCATAGTGCACATCATGATAGACCGGGAGCTAGCAAGAAAATCGACGTATGATAAGCTCCAAGCTAAAGCTTTTTGAGAAGTTAGCCAGTGAAAAAACAAATATGGCGGTCTGTAGGTGTCGGCGTTGAGCTGCGCAATTTTTTAAATATGTAAAAAAAATCGTCCATTGGAGAATGAGTACCCAGCTAATTCTAGTTGTATATTGTTCATTAGATAGCCAAAGTGTGAAGGAGTTGTATGCCATACCGAAGCGGCTTCTCGAATTGTCCGCCATACCGAATTGAAAGTTCGGTCCGAAAGTTCGGTCCGAATTGATGTCCGCTTGGATTACGAGCTCAAAGCTATTTTGTGGCCTTAAGGTAGAAAATTCTTTTTCATTGCCGATTATGACCACGCCCGCCATACCGTTGCGATGTCTCTAAGTAACCGCCATACCGGTTCAAACATGTCGAATTTGTCAGTAATCCATGAATTACTCGCGCAACTTTTCTTGACCGATGAAACGCGGTTGGAGTGGGGGTATTTTTTACGAAATCGGCCACTAGATTTTATGAAGCAATGCCAATCTCAGGAGAATCAGTCGTCTTTGCAACTTTCTCAATTATTTTTCCGTTCTAACTATCTGAGGAGTTCCAGGTATCTCCTATGATGGATCTTCACCTGCTTCGGTCATTTCTTTAATTTTTTTGGAGAACATCACTCACAGAATTTCTCTTCAACAGAAAAAGTTTATATTTCGCGCCATTAAAGATGTGTCGCCGTCAACTGTTTATTGTGCCAGAGAGGGGGAAGCAAGGTCATCGGTCAAGAAAAGTTGCGCGATTAATATGAACTAGCGTACCCGTGCGAGAACTCTCGCATGATAAACCCCGCCCTTTCCATTACATGGTAAACCCCACCCCCTCCCTCCCACCCATCTTTTTCATTAAGAAGGAAAGTTGTTAATGAAACGTGTTCGTTTAAAAAATGTATAAATGTAACTTCGAATGTACTTTTGTACTTAATTCTAATGTATTTACAGAATATTAAACAAAAATAATGCAATTGATGTTGGAAACAAATTTTCAATAAAGATTTATTCAGCTTTACAGAGAGATGTTCTTGGAACAATTCATACTTCTTAAAAAAAACATTTGAAGAAATTATTCAGTCTTCCTTGAGAGTTAGCTTTTTGCTTTCTTTCGTAGTCACAAAAACATTAGAAAAGGTTTTTACTCTTGAAAAAGCCTAGTAAAGTAGTGCGAAATACTGGATCGGGCTAGTTCAACCCTATTTTTTGCAATATTATTTAACTTACCTTGATTTGTTAAGAGGAACAGAAGGGGCTTTGAAGAGTAAGGGTGCCAGTTTGCTAGGGTGCGGAAATTGAAAAATTATTTGTATACGAACTAGTTGTGCTACAAAATGGCACAGACTTTCCCGTATTAGTTTTCTATTTCCTTGGGTCTTCGATAGCTTTTTGGAATTGCCACATACTTTTTCTTGCCAGCTATCATCTATCAGCGCCAAAAGTATATTTTTTGTCATTTTCTTAATTTTTTCGGTTTCCTATTGGTAGAACAAAAATATTAATTTTAGAATATTAAAGAACACAAAAACCTAGCCGTAAATGGCAATTTTCTTTCAAAAAATATGTGCCGTTTAAGAGAAAATGGCGTTTTAGCGCTACTAAATATGCAAAATTTGAAGCTCATTTTCACAGAAAATATTTAAGTTTTCAAAATACTTTATTTGAAGCACTTACACTCACAAATATAATAATGTTTACAAATTGCTGATAATGTGAATATTAAAGATGTGAGGGATCCTTTAAAAAAATACATAAGTGTAATTTTTTGAAAAAACAAAAAAATAACTCAAAATAAATTTTACGTCATATTAAAGAGTGACATTAGCACTATCCGATCGAAAAGTTTGAAGAGTTTTTTTTAGCTATTTATGAGAAAATAGCGTTTGAGTGTTTCTGAAAATATGGAAATTTGAGCTACTTTTCACAGAAAACGGTTGTGTTTTCGAGAAACTTTACTTGACATTATTTAAAGCACATGTACTCATAAATATAATAATGCGAACTATTCGCCGCTAGTGTAAATATTAACAACGTGAGAGACAAGTAAAAAAATACATTTTTGCAATTTTTGGAAAAACAAAGGAATAGAGCAATATGGCGTTTGTGTCAACTCATAGGGTACATTTAGCACTATCCCTATCAAATGTTTAAAGAAAACATTTGGTGCCGTTTTTTGAGAAAATCTAGTTTTTGTAATTTTTTAAAATTGCACATATTGCAAGAAAATTTTTCAAAATCTCGAAGCTTCGACTAGAACCAGATCGACCGGGGAATATCCATTTTGGAAGAAATCGTACGTATGGTTTATGCGCTAGCAATGTTCACAGACGGACGTTTTCCTTTCAATTGGTTTTTCGGTATCAAGGACCTAGAAAACAGGGTTTCTGGCTACACCACGTGTTAGGGGATATTTTTTCTTAATTTATCAACTGGTTTTATCCACTTTTTCGTTTTCACGGCCCGGCAATTAATTTTTTTCCGCCGAAAATTGGCCATTTTTTCGCGCAGCATTACATAACTTTCCCTATACTACGTATATCACTCCGTGTATACGTATGTATACGGGAAAGTAAAATGCATTGGATTATTTTCTGTGTTGTTACGTATCTCAAGAAACGCAATTCCTTACCAAAAAATAACCAAACTAATATTTTCACCTTTGAGTACTGAATACCATTTGTTACCATTAGAAACACTTCGGTACATGGGAATGTTGCTCAGACGGTGTTTCCATTATCTTAACGAACCGACACCTTGAGTTTAACATCAAACGCTATATTATTTACAATATGAGTTTGCAGCTGGTCGTTGATGTCCATACTTCCAGATACCGCCAACATTTAAATCGTGCGTTTGGGCTGAGAACGTTTGTTGTTGTGGAGTGACTTGCGCTATTCTTTCCATAATTTTAAATTTATTCAGGTATTGTAGGCTAGCGCGTTTTGATTTTTGTTTTTCATTGATTTCAAGCTATTTTACTTTAGCTAATTTAAAAAGTTTGTTCTTTGTGTTGTGCCGTAGCACACGTTTTCCCCTACTACCTCCGCGTAACCGTGCGAGAACTCTCGCATGTTAAACCCACACTCATCCCTATACTTCTATTTCCATTCTAAGAAGGAAAGTTGTTAATGAAACGTATTTATTTGCTTAACAATGTATAAAGGTAACTTGCAATGTACTAACACAATAGCAAATAAAAATAAAAAGCAATGCAATTGATGTTTAAAGAAATTTTCAATAATGATTTATTCAGTATAATGGAGAGTTTCGACAAAACGAGTTCGGCTGCTTCACAAGGGCTAGTCCAACCTTTGTGAAGGTCCTAAACCTTACCCCATTCCTTATTCCTTACTAATTCTGGCCGTGGATAGTGACGCAGGGGCGCGCGGTGTGAGGCGCGTAGCGGAGATGCTACCTAGCGGTCCTCATGACAACGACGAGACACGACAGTTTAATGTAGCGCCACGTGGAGTAAAGAGAGCGCTGATAAATTAATGGAGGATTACTCCGCGCTCAACGCCCAACCAAGGGCTTTCGAGATACGTTGCGCAAAGACGCAACAAATGTTTAAAAAAAAAAAGAGTTTTCTTGGGACAATCACAACACTTCCTTAAAGATATTTGAAGTAATTATTCAATATTCTTTGACAGTTAGCTTTTAGCTTTTCGTGGTAGTCACAAAAAATATTAGCGTTTTACTTTTGTGAAAGCTACGTGTCTGAACCCGCTGATTTGAAAATGTCATCGAATGATAAAGAAAATACTGGTGCAGGTAAAATACAAACACAGTCTTCACTCTTCACCCACATCCCTCCACAATTGAGTACACAGCACTTACAGTCCATGTCAAAACGTTAATTGAATAGTTTCACTACACGCAAAAGAAACAATCTTCATAGGTATCAAGCAACTATAATAGTACTTCTAGATGTTGCTGGGGAGCAAATCTTGAATTAATGATTATGCAAATAAACCTAATCAGACTGCACAAACCACGGTGCATACAGAAACCGTAAATATAAGATTGAGGAATCTAAGCCTTCTAAACGTGTCGTCACAAAAATGGCTACCAGCATCAAGGGCTGAAATATTGAGGTGGCCTTGATAGTATTGAAGGGTGGAACCGAAAATTTCATTGAATGTCGAGGAGTGACTCATCTTATAGATCATGGTGTGAGAAACGTTTCTTTGAGGCCTTTGTCTTCAAAATTGTAGTTTTTAAGGCCCTTAAACGCTTGGTTGAGGAGTTATTTGACGTAAACTTTGGCAAGTGTTGCGGGTTGCATTTGACTTGAATATTTAGATGCTTTTTTTAAACAAATCCTTCATATTTTTAATGTCAAAGTGCAATTATTCAAGTCTCCGTGAAATTGTCTTCCTTTATGGACCTAATTTATAAAGATTGGTGGCGTGTGAGAGCCGCAACGGAAAGGTATACTACTGAAATAATACAGGAGACGATGTATCATAGGTACAAGTATGGCGGTACATTTTTAGGACTCCTCGTGATCTATTTTGATAAATAAATGCAATGCCATACTGATAAGTTGTCATTAAATAGCCGCCATACTGAAAAACCAATTTTTTTAAATACTCGTTATATCATTGGTTAATGCTGGAAAATACATTGTATAATCTTTACATCAATAAAAAATTGAAGTGAATGGTTGATATTCGACGTTTTATGACAAATTAGGATCAGTATAATTTATTGAAATAAATAAAATACAATATTTTTAGATAGTTACATAGGCGAGATGAAAAAGTTCCATTCCACAAAAATGGCAATCTGAACTGAGAACCATTTTGTTTCTTATAAGTGTCTACATCACTACGCTGAAAAGGATCACATTTCTTAAGAAAGAATCTCTTTCATTCCTTAAGAAGAATTATTTGTAACAAATCTAAAAAAATGAGATTAAAAAGGAACATTCACTGCAACATATTTTCTACTGTTTATGTCAAACCACTACTACACAAATAACTTTCATTTGAGAAATGGATTCAACGAAAAATTCAAACCACCAACATAATAATTTGTTGTAAAACCAGTAAAGCCAACTGCTTTGTAACAAAACAGTTATTTTTTATTTCCCAAACGTTAAGGATATGGGAGATTCGACTCTTGGATTCCGTAGTGTCAACATCGTTCTCGCTGCGTGTCCGCACCGAAGTCAGTCACCAGAGTGCAAAAGTGTAAAGTTTCAAGTGTTCTGTTTATACGGGATATCTGCTGTACAATTATAGAGTCAAGCCGCCTGCGTGTGCAGCTGGCTGGACTTATTATGCCAAATATCGACTGCAACAGCATCATAACCAAAGAATCTTGGAGTCGATCAAGGATTTATAACAACAGTTGGTCATCTTGCCAACCAGTGCCCTACCAAGATCTCCACCTTAAATGCTCACTATGTTAACCAAGAATTAAAAGAAAGACATTAACAGGAGTCAGTGATAACACAAGAACTGTCACAAAACACCCTGAACCAAATAGAAGAACATAGTATGGTTAATAACAAGAACTTACCAATTATCAATAAAGGAACTTTAACACCTGAATCTCCCTCTCAAGCTGATGATGATAACTGCACACCCAAAACTACTAATAATGATACTCCAAAACAATGTCAAGAACAGGAGGCAATGATAACACAAGAAGTGCCACAACACACCTTGAACCAGATAGATGAGCATAGTATGGTTAATAGCACTTAATGAATAAAAGATCTTTAACAAGTGAATCTTCTCTCAACCTGATACTGATAATTGCACATCCAAAACTACTAATAATGACGTCCCAAAACAACCAATCAAGAAAAGGAAAAACTAAAAATGATAAAAGTGAAAGCACAGTAACAGAAGAAGACATTCAAATCAAATCTATTGATGAACTAATTAAGCCTATCCAGAAGATCGTTGATGAAAAACCTGAACAATTTCCACTCAATTACATACAATTTAAAAATTTCCTTGAAAACTCCTTTGGAACTAAAAACCCTATTATTATAGCTAAAGACTATCCCTGTGACACTCAGTCTCTTATGCAGATGATGACTAATACATATCCTCTCCTAACAGAAAGATCCATTAAAAACAGGTTCACCAGAATTATTAACAAATTAAAAATTAGTAACCCACTTAATGAAGACTCAGGAAGTGATACTTCTACTTCTATTTAAATTTAATAAATAGAAATACATTTGATGAATACTCTACAATGGAATACTAATGGTTTTCACCCTCGATATGAAAAAATACAGATGTTGTGTCAGAAATACAAACCAGAAATAGTATGGAAACCAACTTCAAAGGAAATAAATCTGGTAAATTAAAAGGATTCAAGTGCAACAATAAAACTAGATTAAATTCTTCTATTGCAAGTGGAAGTGTTGCTATTTTTGTTAAAAATTACAGTATATAAAAACAAACCATTTTTATATCAGATCCGATATTGAGATATGGATGTTTCAAGAACACGACATTGACATAATAATCAAATGGTTTACTGATGTCATAACAAAAGCAGCTAATGACTCTCTAGAAATTATGAAACACACAAAAAGAAGAAATGTGGTACCATGGTGGAACGAAAAATGTAAAAATGCTTTTAAACAGTCCAAACATGCGTTCAACCGGTACAAGAAAACCCAACAAATGAAAATAAAATAGAAAAAAAAACTAAGAGCTGTAACAAGAATATTTAAAGATAGCAAAGCCAACTCCTGGATAAGTGAACTATCAACGTGAATAATAGCATTAAAGACTTGGAAAAAAATCAGTTCCGTACAAGGTAATAAAAGATATAACCAAATGCATTTTCTGCTGTCCGAAAATGCCCAAGTTATTAATGAACCTGCTGATATCGCAAATGAGCTCGCCAACAAATTTACCAGCCACTCTAGCTCTCAAAATTACTCTCAAGCCTTTCAAACGTATACAAATGAACAAGAAATAGAACAGCTGACGGTGAACACAGAATGGTGTCACATTCAAGAGCACCTTAAGTTACCTATTTCAATGAAAGAACTTGTCACAACACTAGACGCCTCCAAAAATTCTTCTCCCGGACCGGACAATATTCCTAATATCTTGCTTAAAAATCTACCACAGGAAGGGAAAGAAATCCTACTAAAAATATACAACTATATATGGATAGAAAAGACATTCCCAAAAGCGTGGAAAGCGGCTACTGTGATCCCCATTCCTAAGCCCGGGAAAGACCCAACACTAAGTGGTAATTACAGGCCCATATCGTTGACTTGCAATATGTGCAAGATTTTGGAAAAAAATTGTTAATCGTCGGCTCAGATGGTATCTCGATAACAAGAAGATAATATCCAGTAATCAGTTTGGATTTCGACCAGGATACTCAACGACTTCCCACCTGGTAAGCATAGATACCTATATTCAAGAAGCGTTTGCCAACAAACAACATGTGTTAGCTGTCAACCTGGACATCGAAAAGGCACATACGATATGGTATGGATGCTGTTATATGAGTGAAAGAAAACTAGTAGAAAAAGCTGTCATTTATTTTACGACACTGTAAGACACTTCGCTCACTTCTTTCCTATCGCTTGCTGCTGCCTGCTTCCTAGATCAACATTACAACTTCCACACTGTTACCAACATAACATCTTCCCCCTTTTTTTATAAATGAAGTAAAACTAATGTAATACAACTCAATTCACAATCAGCTTGTACATGATATAATCTTTAAGTCTGTTAGGTAAACGAATGTTCCTAGAGGGTCTTGAGGTGGAAGCCTGTCCACTATCTGAATTTGTGAAATTCTGCCCACACTCTGAATTTGTAAAATTTGAGGCACTGGAGGTATTTGTGAAATTCTGTCCACTCTCTGAATTTGTAAAATTTGAGGCACTGGAGGTACACATTGTTTTTTCTTTTTCTTTCCTAGAATTGTTATTATTGTTAGATACTGATGATTTCTTGGATTCACTGATTAGAAACTGTGTTTCTGACAATGGCTGGCTGGGAAATGGCTTCAAGTGCACAATGTTGCGCCTATAATGTTGGTTATTTACTTCCACAATGTAGTTCCTGTCGTTCAGTTTCTCTTGAATGGTTCCTTTGTCCCATAGATGATTTTTATCTGAGTTTAGCTGTACGGCAACAGACTGACCCACTTCTAAATCTGGCAGTTTCTTTGTTTTGCGATCGTAATAATATTTACTTTCCTTTCTTTTTTTTCTATTGTTGTAGAAACTTCTTTAATTACTTCAGGCTGTAGGTGCTTCGTTGTGACAGGAATTCCTGTTCTCGTCCTCCGGGAGAAAATTCTTTGGGCTGGGCTGGATCCTATTTTGTTGGGAGTATTCCTCCAGTGTAACAAAGCATACCAAAGATCATCATTACTTTCGTTAGCTTTCTTGACTATCTTCTTTGCAATTTTTACTGCAGCTTCAGCTTTCCCATTTCCCCTTTGATGTTTGGGAGCAGATGTCACTAATTCAAAACCCCACGATCTTGAATAATCTTCCATAATTTTGTTCTGGAAATTCGTTCCATTGTCCATACTAACTCTATAAGGTACCCCATTCCTACTAAAGTTCTTCTTACATGTTTGTACAATTGTTTCAGCTGATAGGTCAGACAATATATCAAGTTCAAAGAAATCTGAATAATGATCAACTGTTGTAGTATCTGATGTGGCGAACAGATGGCGCATGCAGCGCCTAGGTGCGAAGCGCGGGACACTCGCGGTATATGACGGAGAGCAGTTATGTACTGTTATGTACGAGACCTCGAGCAGGTATCACGATGGTGGCTGTATTTGTGTATAGTTAATAAAGTGTGTGCAATGTTGTAAATACAACACCGGTGTTATCATTATATCACCCTTGGAACATTACATTTGGCGACGAGTATCATCAGGCCGCTCCGAAAGGTTAAATCCGGTGTGAACAAATCACGGTAAAAGTGAAAACGAACAGTGTGTGTTGTTTATGAAATAACATGGCGGACTGCTCGGGAATGACGGAGTTTGATGTAAGTGAGGTGAACATTTTTCCTCGATGGGAGAGGTGGATTCGGGCGTTTGAACTGTGCATGGTAGCGAAAAACATTACCGCTGCGACTAGGAAGAAAGCGATGTTGTTACATTACGGCGGAATGGGGCTGCAAGATATTTTTTTCGCAATCCCAGATGCTGACACGGTTTCAGAAGGTGCGGATCCGTATGTCATAGCGAAAACAGCTCTACACGACTATTTTAAGCCGAAAGCTAACCCGTCGTATGAGAGACATGTTTTTCGGAATATGTTCCAAGCGGAAGGCGAAAGCATCGCGAAGTTCGTTACAAGACTGAGACAGCAAGCCAAATATGGACAATTTGCTAATGAAGAGGAAGAAATCCGAGACCAAATTATCGAAAAGTGTTTACACAAAGAGGTTAGAAAAAGGGCGCTTGAGAAAGGAAATCCAACACTGGCAGAGGTTATGGACATCGCCTGCGCAATTGAGGTTTCTATGCAACAATTGAAGGTTATGGACAATGAGTCAGTGGCAAAAGTAACACAAAAAGGTGAAAGTTCAAAGTTCACGTCGGAAAAGAAAAGGAAAACGTGTTATAGTTGTGGTAAAGAAGGACATGTGCGTACCGACGATCGGTGTCCAGCGAAGACAAAAACCTGCAATCGGTGCAACAAAAAAGGACATTTTGCAGTGGTCTGCAAGACGAAAATGTTCAACAAGGACGACGCGAAGAAGGAGAATCAAAAGGAACGCGGAGCCACAAAGAAGAAAATCTCGAAGATACAAGTTGAAGAGGACTCAGATGACAACAATTATGCTTTCGGTGTAAGTGAACGACATGTAGTAGAAACTGTAAACACCAAATATGTAACTGTAAGTATTGGAGGAGTTTCTTTGAGAATGTTAGTTGATTCGGGGGCATCATGTAATATTATTCATAAGGAAACGTGGAAAGTTTGTAAACAACAGAAAATTGAGTGTAACTCAACTAGTGTATCTGATAAAAAGTTGTATGCTTACGGTCAGAAACAAAGTTTAAATGTATTGGGTGAGTTCGAATGTGTTATCAGGGTAGGAAGTAAAGAAACTGTAGCAAATTTTGTAGTTGTTGATACAATCGGTCAACCATTGTTGGGTTATGATACTGCAGTGAAATTAGAGATTTTAAAAATTGGTGTTGATTTGCAGGTTAGGAATAAATTTGTTGAAATGTATTTGAAAGATGATAAGTTGTGTAATGGTGTAGGTAAAATCAAGAATTTTCAGTTGACTTTACCAATTGATGAGAAGTGCACCCCGGTAGCACAGCCCATGAGGCGAATCCCTTTTAAGCTGCGCGATAAAGTTCAACTGGAAATTCAGAAAATGATTGATTTAGATATTGTGGAAAAAGTGGAAGGCGCGACTCCGTGGGTCTCACCAATTGTACCTATCATAAAGAAAGATGGATCGATTCGTTTATGTATGGATATGAGGCGCGTGAATGAAGCAATTGTTCGAGAAAGATATCCACTTCCCGTGTTGGAGGAGATTTTGCCAAAACTCAGAAATTGTAAGTTTTTCAGTACCATTGATTTAAATCAGGCGTATCATCAAGTGGAACTTGATGAACGATCGAGAAGTATAACGACGTTTGTCACAGAATCGGGGCTGTACAGATACAAGAGACTTATGTTTGGGATAAGCTGTGCACCGGAGATGTTTCAAAGAATTTTGAAGTCTATTCTGTCTGGTTTGGAAGGAGTAGAAAATTTTATTGATGATATTGTTGTATTTGCAGAAACGGAGGAAGAGCATGATCGTCGATTGAAATTGGTTTTGAAGCGTCTTGAGGAACATGGCTTGACCATAAATACACGAAAATGTAAACTTAAGCAACAGGAAATTGTTTTTCTGGGTTTTGTAATTTCTGGTTCTGGCTATAGGCCCTTGCAATCGAAAGTAGAAGCAATTGACAAATGTAGACCGCCTCAAACTCGAGAGGAAACACGCAGTTTTTTAGGACTTGTAAATTTCTGTGGATCTTTTATACCCAATTTGTCAACAATTAGCGCTCCATTGAGACGGCTAACGAAACAAGGCGTTAAGTTTGAGTGGGGTCAAATTGAAAATGATGCATTTAACAAATTAAAATTGGAACTGATGCAAACGAAATGTTTAGGAATTTATAATCAAAATTCACCTACAAGAGTGATTGCAGATGCTAGTCCTGTGGGATTGGGCGCCGTTTTAGTACAAAAGGACGAAAATGAATGGAGAGTTATTGCATACGCGAGTAGAAGTCTAACTGATTGTGAAAAACGTTATTCTCAAACAGAAAGGGAGGCATTAGCTCTGGTATATGCCTGTGAAAGGTTTCATTTAATGATATATGGCTTAGAGTTTGAGCTCATAACAGATCATCGCGCGTTGCAGTTTATTTTTTCGCCGCGTTCGAAACCTAGCGCGAGAATCGAGAGATGGATTTTAAGGTTACAGGGTTACAAGTACAAGGTGGTATACAAAAGTGGGAAGTCTAATATTGCAGATCCATTGTCAAGACTACCTGAAGGTAAATTGCAGGCAGGAGGGAATTCGTCAAATGAAGATGAGCTTTATATCAACTGGGTGTCCAGGGAATCAGTTCCTCGTTCAATTAGCCCTGAGGAGTTGGATGAATGTTCGAGAACTGATCCTGTTTTGATGGAAGTTCGTAAGGCACTATTTTCTGGGAATTGGGACATGTTGCCTAGCTCAAGAATGAAGATTCTGAAAGAAGAGTTGTGCGTTCTCAATAATTTAGTACTGAGAGGCACTCGAATTGTTGTTCCTGAAGTTCTTCGTCACAGAGTTCTGGAATTGGCACATGAGGGTCATCCAGGAATAGTAGCTATGAAGAATCGTCTTCGTTCCAAGGTTTGGTGGGATGGAGTTGATAAAGATGCTGAGAAATTTATCAAGACATGCAAAGGTTGTCAGTTGGTTCAAAAATCCAATCAAACCACACCTGTTTCCAGGAATCCACTTCCTGATAGGCCTTGGTACATCCTAGCCATGGATTTGATGGGTCCATTACCATCAGGGGATCACATTTTGGTGGTAGTTGACTATTATTCACGATATTATGAAGTTGCGACGATGCGAAATATTAATTCGGAAAATGTAATACAAGCACTACGAGATATGTTCGCTCGTCATGGTATCCCTAGAGTTGTGGTATGCGACAACGGAAGACAGATGTGTAGCGTGGAAATTGAAGATTATGCAAAAGAACAGGGGTTTAAGATAGAACTTCTGCTCCACTGTGGCCGGCAGCTAATGGTGAAGTGGAACGTCAGAACAGGAGTATACTTAAGAGACTGAAGATTGCGCAAATCGAGAAACGAAATTGGCGTAAAGAATTCTTGGATTATCTGCTAATGTATAGGTCCACTCCACACTCTACAACTGGCGTATCACCGGCAGAAATGATATTTGGGAGACGTCTTAGGACAAAGCTTCCTGAAGTTGCGACAGAGAAGATTTTGGATGAAGAGGTGAGAGAGCGAGACGCTTGGAGGAAGGAAAAAGGAAAGGAGTACTACGATAAGAAAAATAATGCCAAAGAATCTGAGATTAAACCAGGAGATACGGTAATTATTAAGCAACCTAAGACTAACAAACTCGACTCTGAGTACAGTCAAGTGAAGTACAGAGTTACAGATAAACATAGGGACAGAATTACCATATGCTCACCTGCGGGAAACGTTTATCAAAGGAATGTCAATCATGCGAAGAAGGTCTTTGAAGAAGGAGAAGAACCTGCAACTGTGAAGATTGAGAGAAACAATGACTTTCCCGAAAACATAAATGCACCAGCACCTGAAGTGCCGAAAGAATCAAATAGTGAAGAGCAGATAGGTAAAGGTAATAGAAGGTCGGTTCGTGAGAGAAAACCGCCTAAATATTTGGAGGAGTACATTGTAACATAGGGATCAAAGTGTAAATGATATTTTGTAATGGATATTTGATTTCCACTATTTTTGTAACTTCACAAGTGATATTTGAGTTTTCATGTTTTGTAATTTTGTAACTGATATTTGATGTTCACTATTTTGTAATCTCACAAGAAATATTTGAGTTTTCATATTTTGTAATTTGTAATGGAAAGTTGGTTTTCAATATTTTGTAATTTTTGGAATTGATATTTGAGTGTTTTTATATTGTGTAATTTTGGTATGTTTGTAAGTGTAAATCAATCAATCTTACATTTAACTGTTTGGAGGTTTTGTAAACTTTTATTGAAGAAGGGAAAGAATGTAGTATCTGATGTGGCGAACAGATGGCGCATGCAGCGCCTATTGTGCATCCAAACATTTGATTGCAGTACGGCGTCTTATGGAGTATTGCCCTCTCTTTCTATCCAATGCAATTTTACATAAGACTCTCTCTTTCTATCACAGGCTGTGTTGCCGATTCAGGAAGCTCGGAGTTATTCGACTCGTCCATCTTGTTTCACGCGCAAATACTTAACAAGTTCATTCAACGATAGCTTCAGTTGTGTTAATCTTAGACAATTGAGTTTTTTACCAGTTATTCCCAGAACTCTTATGAATGTGGTGGTCATTTTGTAATTCAGTTTTATGGTTTAATTTCCATGAAATTAATTATAAATGATAGCCAAATGCTTATTTCTACATTTTGACGTCCTTAAATTTTCACTATGCGAGAAACTTTTTTATTATTGCAGAAAAGCATAAACACCCAGCGGATGAAATGACAAGGGAAGTCCAAATTTTGATATGAGACCAACCACATTTCTGTATGAATCATGGTTCTTGAGTTAGACGGTAATAAAAACAATATTTCGTGCGCTCCGAACGAACATTTCATGTCGTTCAGTGATCTTGAATACTTCTCAGCGATTCTCAACAGGCGATGTGAAAGGAAAAATAGAGTATTTATTTTTGAATTTCACTTATTAAAAACAGTAAAATACATTTAAACATATCTAAAATAAATTAGAAATTTTACAGTTAATAATATTAATGCCAAAGACATTCAACCAGTAGTTGTCGTACAATGTGCTTTCAAAAGCAAATATGAGATGAATTATTAGCTGAGTGTTCGAAAAGAATATTATGCTTTGTCCGCACAAACCCTTGCAGTATTTGATATCATCCATGTCATCTCAACTTTGTGAATTAGCATTTTCCCTTAATTTTACATTTGGATGTATTGGACGTACAAAATGACTTGGGACTGAAACTTAGCTATAATGACCTATCGATGTCATTCGCGCAAAACAATTCAAGCCTCGTCAGTATGTGACGAATTAACAATGTTCCAACTAGTTTGGACTAGTTTTGCTATTGATATTTCTGTTTTAACTCTCATTTAAAGGTCTGTTTTTTAAAATAATAATTCTAATAAAAATAATACATCTTCTTTTTTTATAAAAAATCTTTAATTTCTAATATTAAGCCATCTATTTAACATGATTTTGAAAGTATTTCCGTTCAAGTGGTATTCTAATTTGCCCCAGGCTTGTAAAGTGGTACGTAACTGAAGGAAGGGTGAGACCCCCTGCCGAAATCCCATCTTGCTTATGAATAAAATAGTAGTAAAAATAACTTTGACCTCTGTGACCTTCACACTCACAGACAGGCGAAACCCTAAGTTGTCAACGTCTATCGTCCGTGGGAAGACAGCTCCCCTTTCGTGGGACATACGGTATTGGAAACGAGTGCAGCAAACATTCTCAAAGTTTCGCCAGCTGGTAGAACACCGAGCAAAACCCACATACTATTAAAATTTTGAAGTGTTAGGGAGTATTAGAAATAGTGTATTAGAGACGTTTTGCATCAAGACCTTTCATGACCTCCGCGCTTTCTGCAACGAGCAAATTGCATCGGCAGTGCCAAAAACGTTTATCAATCGATGTCAGATTTTATAGCACGTTCCTTCTTTGACGACTGATGGCAAAGGTCATATCCGTTGGTCTCTTTTTAGTTTCAACCGCACAGTATACTAATTTTACGGAAGTCGTAAACCAATGCTTTTTGAAGAAACGTGAAAAATAAACTTACATACGGTGCACATGATGTTATTGTTTTGAAACTTTTTTATTAATTATTGTGAAAATTTTGTTTCTAAGCAAAAGTGAAATGTATTTCTCCATGGAGAGGGTGCTGCTCAGACCCTGACGACAGCGGCGGGGCGCGGCGATTTCCGCACTTCGACAGGCTGCAGGTCATGAAAAGTATGGATACTAATTGTCGCAAATTCACTACTTGCGATGCTTCTTTCTTCAAAACTCAATATTTATGGATTTTAAAAGGTGCTGAACAAGCTGGCAAAATTTCATGTCAATCCGAGTATCAAGCACGGCGAGTGTTGCGTGTAAGCGCTGCTGAGAAGTGACAACGCTGTTCTCCATAAGCTCTGTACTGCAATCAAATCCTTGGACGCTCTATAGGTGCGAAGCGCGGGACACTCGCGGTATATGACGGAGAGCAGTTATGTACTGTTATGTACGAGACCCCGAGCAGGTATCACGATGGTGGCTGTATTTGTGTATAGTTAATAAAGTGTGTGCAATGTTGTAAATACAACACCGGTGTTATCATTATATCACCCTTGGAACATTACAACTGTGATCAAGAAAGGTACTTTCTTTACTTTGTATTCTGAAAAAAATGCATGGAAACATGCATTTTTGGCAATATGCATGCATGGAAACATGCAATATGTGCATGGAAACATGCACATATTGAAATGGATATTCTGGAATGTTGTGTGTCTGCATTGGTGGCTGTTGCTGTGAGTCCATGAATTTCATACAGATTTCGCAACTTTGTACTTTCTGCGTAATGTCTGCCGACATGCCTGGCCGAAAGATTGTATCTCTGGCTAGTTTCAGTGTAGCTTCTATTCCCAAATGTGCAATATGAACTTTTTCAGTCATCTTCTTTCTTAATTTAAACGGAATAAGAATTCTATCATTTCTGTATACAATTTGGGTTTGAGTTGACAGTTCATCCTTATACTTGTAATAAATTTTGCATGCTTCATCTACATCAGCAATATGTTTTGGCCATCCGCTAGTAATATAGCTGACTAATTTCTGCATTGTCATATCCGATTCTGTTGCTGCACGAATCTCATTTACTCGTTCTGGTGTAATCTGTAGCATTTTTTCGACATTAATCCTCTCAATTTCCTGGCTAATACAAGATTCATTTCTCAACTCAAAAATATCTAGCCGCTTAGAAGCAGTCTTTTCCTCAACCTCATATTCTATTGCTGCTCTAGATAGAGCGTCTGCCACAACGTTTTCTTTTCCTTTGACAAATTGAACCTCAAATTTATATCTCTGTAGAACCATTAACATCAGTTGTAAGCGCTTTGGAGCTTTCAACAGAGGTTTTTTGAAAGTTGCTAGTAGTGGCTTGTGATCAGTTTTCACTAGTATGTTTTCCTTTCCAGCGAGATACTGATCAAAGCGTGTAAAACCAAACAATATAGAAAGCAACTCTTTTTCTATTTGGGCATAATTTCTCTGTCTTTGTAAGTGTACGAGATGCATATTCGACAATCTTGTCCTTCTGATAAATCACTGCGCCCAATCCTGTGGAGCTAGCATCACATTCTAAAATCACTGGTTGATTTACATCAAAGTACTTTTGAGATTCAATATTTGCTACGAGTTTCTTTAATCTGTCAAAAGTCTCATCTTCAGTTTTAGTCCATCTCCAATCCACGTCGTCTCTTGTAAGTTGCCTTAATTTATCAGCCTCTGAAGCTAAATTCTTTATGTAGCGACTTAAGTATGTGACCATACCTAAAAAACGTAATAACTCTTGCTTATTTTGAGGAACTGACATGCGAGTTATTGCTTTTGTTTTATCCGGGTCAACCTTTAACCCTTCACTGGATAAAATATGGCCAAAGAATTTCACCGATGTCTGACAGAGATTTATTTTGTCTCTGTTTATCTTGCAACCATTTCTTTCTAGGCGAGTCAGAAGATCGTCTAAATTACGATTGTGATCATCCATAGCTTCATTCATGGTGTTTCCACAGTCATATACTAGTATATCATCAATCAATAGTTCTATGCCTTTTAAACCATTTGTAACTTCTTGCATCTTCTGTGAAAACATCTCAGGTGCTGGAGATATTCCGAAGGGAAGTCGCAGCCACCAGTATCTACCAAATGGAGTCCAAAATGTTGTCAGCTTGCTGCTTTCTTCTGTCAATTTCAATTGCCAGAATCCTTTCTTTGCATCCAACGTTGAAAAAACTTTTGCTTGTGCAATCTCTGGTAATATTTCATCTAATGTGGTAAACTGAAAATGGGTGCGCTTTAAAGCTGCATTTAAAGGTATAGGATCAATACAGATTCTCAAAGAATTATTGCGTTTAACAAGTAATATATTATTTACCCATTCTGTGTTTTGATGTTCACGGATAACAATTCCATTTTCCTCTAGAATATTCAGTTCTTTTTTTAGATCTTTTCTTAGAGCCACTGGCATCCTACGGGCAGGTTGAACAACTGGTTTCACTTCCTTGCCAATTTCAAGCGAAATTTCTCCAGGCATGCATCCAAACCCTTCAAAAAGAGATTGATGTTTGCTTATTATTTCCAAAGCTCCTTTACGTCCCTCCTCCAATTCCTCACTGAGATTGTCTTTTCCCAATTTGAAACAATATTTCACCAATCCCAAAGAAAGACAATAGAGGGCCATGGTTTACATTGATTACTAGAAACACAAGTACAAAAACTTTCCTTTTTATTACAAGGGATTTCAGCTTCTCCTAAAATCTCAACTCTTTCACCTCCAAAACTGTATAATCGACATGACGATGTTAATAAATCTGGAGTATTATTATTCATCAATCTGCAGTAGTCATTCAAACCAATAACATTAACATCAGAACATGTGTCAAGGTCACAGAACACTTGTTTCCATTGCTGCCCAAAGCGAAGTGTCAGCTCCACGCGACCTTTTCTCTGTTCATTGGAACTTTTATTAAGCTTATATATTTTCAATGTATCTGTGTGAGTGAGTTCTATGTCACTGTTGTCATCTTCTGAACTGCTTTTAGCTTCCCTGATTTCTTTAATAGATTTTTGATTGGATTTAGGGTTTCTTTTACAATTAGTTTTATCATGTTTCATTTTTAGACAAACTTTAGCAAATTGGTTACGACCTTGACAATTTGCACAATTTTTTCCCCAAGCCGGACAGAGATATTTCTTAAACTCGTGCATTCCTCCACAAAAGCGACATAACTGACTGGTAGTACCCTCTTTTCTACCCTCTTTTTTTGAAATCTTATTGATTGTTTTCTCTTCGGTCGATACACTTTTTAGTCTCATTTCTGATATCTCATGAGCTTTGCAAGTCTGAACCAACTTTTCCAGAGTCAGAGCTTCATGATCTCTCAAAAACTTTTTTTTTTAATTAATATCTTTTATACCGAATGCAAGCCTGTCCCTCAACATTTCACTTGCAGTGACGTTCTGATCATATCTGCACACATCCAGCGCTTTTCTGACTCGCAGGTAATATGTATCAAACGATTCGTCTTCATTTTGGTTGCACGTATGGAACATGTAACGGTCATACAAAAGATTCCTTTCTGATAACAGGCGTTCATTTATTAGTCTTAATACATTTTCAACTGTAGTTTTTTCTTCTTCTTTCAAATGGAAATTTGAGATTTTTTTCTTGGCTCTATCCCCAATCACCGATTATAATATATTGATTTTTCTGGGTTCTAAATTACTATTCTACTCGTCTATCCCCGTCGCACTACAGTAGGTTTTCCAATTTTGCTTAAAAAGTTCAAAATTATCGTAAATATCACCAGAGTCGATTTCCAGGGGTTGTGGCCATGGTATATGTTGTGTGAACGACGCACTGTGGCCGTTAGTAACAAAGTTCCCGCTTTCCGCTTGGTCTGCTGGTAGTTGTTTCATTGAAGCCGTTATCGTCTCCATTTGCGTCTTCAATTCTTGGAAAGATTTGCCAACCATCCGAAAAATTTCAGCATTTTTTTGAGCTTCTTGTGCTTGTTCCTGTTGTAATTGCTGTAGAAGTAGTGTTTGTGAGGCGAGAAAACTTGCAAGGTTCTGATCACTCATCGTGCCGAAAATTTAACCACGTGCACACTTTCTTAGCTGTGTTAGAATTCTTCGAAAACTATTGTTTCGCACTCTAATGAACTTTTATTAGAATCATTATTAGAGCGCCACTCCTGACACCATGTTATATGAGTGAAAGAAAACTAGTAGAAAAAGCTAACACTTCATTTATTTTACGACACTGTAAGACACTTCGCTCACTTCTTTCCTCTCGCTTGCTGCTGCCTGCTTCCTAGACCAACATTACAACCTCCACACTGTTACCAACATAACAGATGCATCGAGTCCTACAGAAGTTGAGCGGAATTGGGGTTCGAGACAACATGTTGAATACTATTAATGAATGTAAAAGGAGAATCAACATACTTAAATGTCTGGCACACAATAACTGGGGAGCAGATAGACAATTGCTATTCCTAACAACGCGAATGCTCTATGTACTCTTGTTTAGGATACATGTCCTCAGTGGCGAAGCGTGAGGTTAATTTTTGGATAAGCTGAGTCACGAACATATTGTAAAAACACATATTTGTACTTAATTTATGAAATATCGAATATTTAGAAGATAGAGATCAAAAGACTACAAATTAATAATAATATATAATAATAATAATAATTATTATTATTATTATTATTATTATTATTATTTCAGTCATGCAACAATACTCAGATCAAGAATAAGCCTACTGCAGAATTGAAAAAAAATTGTAAACGGTTATGCTTATTTATAATAGATGTATACTCCTTGTCAGAGGCGTAGCGAGGATAGTGAGCGCCCGGGGGCAGTTATCGAAATTTCGCCCCCCCCCACATAAATAGGAAAAAGTTGCATTGTTAAGAGCCCGCATGGAAAAGAGAATCTGGCATAAGAATGGCGAAAGGCTGGCTCATAATCGCGAGCCATACGGTTGCCATACTTGTGCCATACTGTGCCATATTGATGCCATACTTTAGTCTGGCAACAGAATGATAAAAATATGACACTAGTTTGGCAGACGTATGGTAACAGTATGGTTCACAATTATGCCATACTGCCGCATACTGCCATACTCATGCCAGATCCTCTTTTCTACGCGGGAGGATAGAAAATAAGAATTTAATTCAAATAATTATATTTGTTTTTATTAATAAATACGTACAATGTTTGAAAAACAGATCTAAATATGTATTTTACGCGATTTAATGGATGCAAACTTGTTTATAATATCTGATGCATTAATCTTTTCAAGGGTCTCTTTCTCTATGCTCAAAAGAGCTAAATTAGACAATCGCTGTTGTTCCATTGATGCTCGCAAATATGTTAAAATTAGCTTTAATTTGCTGAATGATCTTTCACAACTTGCTATCGATACCGAAACAGTTAGCAGAATCTGTAAAGCAATTCTCAAGTTTGGAAAGACATCTTTACCGTACTGAATCACAATACGGAGCAATTCGATGGGGGTGTTGATCACATTATCCCGCGAACGTAATAACATTCTGCAATCAACAATGTCATTGTACAAGCCAGTACTCTCAACATCCGTCGCATAAAATTCTCCGAAAATATTACACTGTTTTTCCAAATAATCTAAATCGTATTTATTTATCAATGATGAAACATCTAAAAGAAAGCCAAACTTCTCGTGCAGATCTCTAAGACGCTGAAACCGGTTGTCGAATTCACATTGGAGTCGGTCCACGATGCTAGCCAAACACGACGTTGTTCCTCCTCTGCTGAAAGACCTGCGTCTTCAGCTAACTCTCCAGGCATTCGACGACGTCTTCTTCTTCTTCGTTCGACGTTGATTCCCCATTGGTCACATTTTATTTTCGCGTCTGCAGTCGCTTTAATGCACAATTCATGTCTTATCTCTTTTAATTCGCTCTGGAGTGAGTTTATATCCTTTGCAGCATCTGCAAAATTTATTGATGTATCTTGCAGTCGTTTTTGAACACGTTCAATTCTCCGCAAAATTTGGTTCCAAAAGTACAGGAGGCTTAGAAAGTCGAAGGACAGCATTTGATGTACAATAGTTTCAGCTTCGCATCTAGTTTCCACAGACAAGTCTGTTTTCTCTCTCATTTTTTCAAGCAGGTCCAATATATTATCTAGATGCTCAAAGACGACACTAACAGCATCATATCTGGCACTCCATCTGGTTTGAGACTCTCGTTTCAGCGTTTTCTTCACTGTAATTTTCAACAAGTCCCACCGTATAGTAGACTGCGAAAAGAACACATAAAGAGCTTCTATGGTGCCGAAGAAAGTAACGACAACTGCCTCTTGATTAGCTGCGTGAAGTCCAGATTCAGCGAGTGATTGTCGCAATTCAAAAACAATGCGCGACTATTTTTATTGCATATTCTTTGTTGAACTCCAGATATAGCACCGGACATCACTGCTGCGTTATCGTAACATTGAGATCTGCAATCAGACAACGGTATGCTGTCTTCCTCCAATCGCTGTAAAATGACTTTTTCGAGTGAAACTGCATCTTTGGAATGAAGTTCGATAAAACCCAAAAATGATTCCTTGATTTGAACTGTCTTTTTATCAAAATCAATATCTACGTATCTGACGACCTCGGAAAACTGCTCTCTGTGTGCTATGTCCGGGGTCGAGTCGAACAAGATCCCGTAATATTTATTATGCAAAATATCACTGATCAACTGATTGCGTACAGAAGAGGCCAACAGACTAATGAACTTATTTTGAATTTGTGGTGATAAATACGATGTTGATCGTGGATTTTCTTCCGCATACTTCAAATGGTTCTTCAGTACGGGATCATATTGCGAAAGAAGTTTCAGCAGTTCCAAAAAATTGCCTTTGTTCAAAAAGTCTGAAGAATCTAGTTTTTCATGGTGTCCACGGAGAGGTAAATTCTGTTTGACAAGAAATTGAATGCAAGAGAGAATTCTCTGCAAAACTTCACGCCAGCGCTCTTTTTCCGACTGTATGGCCTTCTCCAACGCAGAATCTACACGTTCCTTCTTCGTCAATCTCAGCTCAGCTTCTTTCCAAGCGGTAAAGCATTGGCGGTGAGAAGGACTATTTTCGTGCATTCGTAATTTTTCTGGTTTTTTCTAATGGTTGAATCCTTGGGCTGTTGCTAAGTTCGA
Source organism: Acheta domesticus (assembly GCA_031308135.1). Lineage (NCBI taxonomy): Eukaryota > Metazoa > Arthropoda > Insecta > Orthoptera > Gryllidae > Acheta > Acheta domesticus. The sequence continues at coordinate 117,593,986 of JAHLJT010009436.1, forward strand.
TCGATTTTGCACGTTTGATGAACTGAAAAGTAGACAACAAAAACAGTATGCTGCTTCTTTCGATGGAGAATACAACAGCCAAGATCTGTTGATTTCTTCGCCAAAACCCTGTGCAAGTCGCTTCGAAAACCAAGACGATGTCATAGCCCGTCCATTCGATGATGCAAAGGGGCCATTCTTGTTTTGAAGATTGGAAGTACCGTACATCAACAATTTTTCTTGAAGATCGTGTGTAATTTTCGGCAACTTCGATATCTCGTCAAACTCCAAGTATGCAATATCATTATGTTTCCAAATCTTGTCATACTTGCTGTGTAATATAATTTCATTGCTACAGACAGTAGAATCCTCCGGTACCTCAAAAATGCGGTCATGTTCTTCTGTGTTAGCAGTGTTTATCGTTTCCTCTGAAAATATCCCAAGTAAAGAAAACATTTAATTGTACATTATTTTGAAGTATAAAAATATTTCTAATCAGATTTATGATATAAATCAACTGATTAAAAATATTGTTTTGTCTTTTAATCAATGATTTTAAACAAAAAAGAATTATAATTGAAAGCACAGGTGGGCACGCGTCCCCGAGACGCTTCCCTTCCACATTACAGTTCGCTGGTGCCCTTCATTTTGATTGGTCTATTATGGTCGAAGTCATATTGAAAATACAGCATAAGATACTATCTTGGAACGGGTATTTTATTTAAAAAATTTAAAATGTAAACGTTGTTACTTAATCTTGTAAAAAATAGCTCTAACAGTTTATTTTTGTTATTATTATTACTGTTTTTAAATCATTTCACTTAACCATTTCAGACCTGATTTTTTTACAATGGACATTACATTGGAATTTGTCCATTGTAATGAACTTCGGGTCTGAACAAGAACTTTTTAAAATTAATATTTCTGCCTCGGTTAAGAATTTTTGAAAAATTGTTTTAATAACATGTTAAAAGTCATGAATTATCCAGACGAAGCAAATAAATTTAATAAAATAACATTATTTGGGCGATCAATTGTTTGTCATATAGTGAACTATAAACAACTATTTAGAAGATAAGTTAACAAAATTTATTAAGAACTGTAAATACTATTCTGTATGATTTGATAAATCAACCGTTATTTCAGTATGTTCAGTGAATAAGTGCAGTTAAATGTTTGAGCAGATAAACGTTCTGTTCTGATCTGACCGGCCATTTGAATACGCTAAATTTAAGAAAAACACCAAAATATTACTGACTTATATATGCACATATAAAATTTCGAAAACAGTTGAATTAGAATTCCAAACCATTCAATGATTGAATGATTCTGACAAAGTATTCAATAATATTACATTATTCGAAGATCCAATGAATTTTGATTGGATTGTAGTAAATCCTATTTATAATTACGTAAATTAAAAGCAGATATGTTTTAAAAATATTTTCGAGAATTAGATATATATACAAATTTATTACAAAAAGATTATCCCAATTTATTTGATTTTGGTATTAAATTGCATTCAATGTTTGCTTCAACATATGTATGTAAATCAACATTTTCTCACATTAATATCATTAAACAGCAAAAAGATAATCTTTAATAAATTAATTTTTATTTCATGCTTTTCATTGAAATCAATTTTGGTGATATAGTTAATCAAATTGACATATCAAACAAGTTTTCGGATAAATACAAATTTTAGTTAACTAATAGAGTACTTTTATATGCCAAAATTGTATATCAGAATTAAAAAACTTATCTTCTTAGATGTATTTTATACATCAATAATTATCAAATATCAGTAATCATGTTTAATTAAATATTTTATTTTATACATATTAAATTAAATACTTATAATTTCATAATAAATTTCAAACTCTGAAAATACATCACGCATTAGTATTGTCCAAAATATATTTTAAACTCAACGCTACAAGGTATCATGTAAATGATGTATTTTACAATTTGTTTCGACCATAATAAACCAATGAACTTGGTCTATTACTTTGGATGACAAACTATTTACTATGAATAAATATGTACCTTGACTGTCTCGATTAGATTCACTACAACCGTCATCTTCGAGCTCCAATGATGGACCTCCTTTTTCGCATTTTGAACATACTTCAACGTTTGACGAACAATTTTCTTCATGGTCAGTCGAAGCAGTATCGGATTTTTTCATTATTTTTAAAAAGTTTTCCATCGCCTTGCTGGATTTTTCATTTTCCAGTTCCGAAAGTTTCCTTTTTTTTCGGTTCTGAGCGCCACTGAGTTTTTTTGTGCTCATATTTATAAATACAAAGAATAAATGATAACTTAACCAGACGACTTTCGCGGCAACAAAATGAAATACATTGACAGTTACACATTAGGAACTGTTGGTAACGTACATTCTATATTACCGACTCCACGCGAAATGTTTAGTTTTACGTGCTACGGCAAATTAAATCTTAAGACAGGTCAACTCGTAACTGCGCCAATGCGTAAATGTCTTAAGTTTTACTTTTCACAACACGTAAAACCAGGCATTAATGTGGATGACTGTACATGCAAATATTCAGACAAAAAAACTCTATTTTAACTTTTACAAGGCGCCAAATTTAAACGATATATTAATCCTGTTTAGTGTTTAATGATTATTTTTAGACCCAACAATTTTTAAAATTTACACAAATTGAATGAATTTTATCTTTTACATTCCGAAATTTTGCGCCCTCCCAGAACTTGCGCCCGGGTACAAATGTCCCCCTCTGCCCCCCCTTGCTACGCCTCTGCTCCTTGTTTGTACAGTTTTTTGTAAATTAATTCTAAATACCTGGTTTTCTTCAGAAAAAATTCAACTCTTTCTTTAAACATATCATCTTGCGAACACGTACACGAAATTTTCTTTTCTATTAAAATAGTAGCCAAGTTGAAGAGTGTTATTTGACTTAGAATTACGTTAAAGAGTTTTAATTGTTTCAGAGTGCTCATTGTCAATGAGACACAGCGACATGCAGTTGCAGGTCAACGACATTTCACTTGTAACCTACACACGAATACGCTATTCAGTCAACTTACGAAATGAAATTACACTGATCAGATCCTGTTTGATCTTTCCAGAATACAATACTACTGGGGGATTCACACGCCGCGATACCAACCCATAAATGCTTGAAATCAACGGTTTTTTAAATGATCTTGTTTTATTAAAAGTTAAACCAATGCTAAATGATGTGGGAGAAAAGAGTTAATATTCTCAATATTGTACTTAATGAATTAGCGACAGAGGAATACTAATACTGAAATTTGGAATAAATAAATGTTTTTACTTTTGTTAGTAGTGATATTTGAAGTTGCTCAATGACCTCTAGTGGACATTTCCGGAAGTTCCACGCAAGCTTCTGGTGCAGAGAGCGCCTGCCGGCAGGAGTTTAAATTACTTACCCAGTTTGCAAGGCCGGCCTACCCTTCTGGCCGAATAACCGGGCCAGCTTCTCAATGCGCATGCGCGCTCACTTCCCCGCGCCCCGTCCCTTGCCCACAAACTGTCTTCCAGTGGTAAGCGGAACGGCCTCAGCCTCACTCTCCAGCCTGCCCGATGCACCGGGCGGCGACAAAGACACTTCGCATTGAATGCGCATAAGAACTGAAACATTAACTTGGTGCGCATACATTACGGTATAAATTGGCTAAAATAACATTATAAATTGACAATTTTCTTTTTTTGGTGAAGATATATTTCCCGCCTTCTTCAAGATTCTTAGGGATAGCTCAGCTTACTCTGCCTACCCTGACGCTTCGCCACTGCATGTCCTGTACTATAATTGGATTGATGGATGTGGATGGAATTGGATTCACTTGTGAGATCCAAAATAGACTACGGATCAATAATATACAGATCTGCTGGTAAAAGTGACCTCAAAAAACTGGATACATTCCACAGTCAAGGTCTCCGGATATGCACCGGATGTTTTCATACCAGTCCCATTTGTTTGTTTGTTGCGTCATGACGCAACGCGTCTCTTAAGCCCTTGGGGGAGTTGAGCGCAAGTCGATCGGAGTAATCCCAATGATGTTTATAAATACCACAAGATGGCTGACTCCGCGCTTTCCCAATAGGCGGAGGTGAGGCCGTACAGGGAGCCATGTTGCACGGCGAAAGCTTCGAATGACACATGCAGCCCATGACAATTCGGTAAATTTTTACGAGTGTAACACGTATACATTGTATTTATTGACATGGTTCTGTTCCATCATAAGAAAGTAAAGTAGTAGGCAACAACAAATTGTCGAAATATATTTTATAATTTACATAAAACTACAAATAGCATTGACATAGTGTTACCGGAGACCTGCAAAAATGAGGACTTGTTTTTTATGATGACTTACAGGTACAAACTTCTTATACTACTTCAGAAGAGATCAATTTATTTGTTAATACTGCACGTGACAGTAAATTATTATTACTACGGCAGTTTTATTCTCAAGGATTCTTTCTCTGTTTCAATATTCCATTTTCAAATATATGAATAGGACGTACTTGTTCATGTGATTGGAAAAACTGCGCTTCACTTCAAATATCCTTTTTTCTCTCTTAATGGATGGTTGTTAATAACTACTGGATTTGGGAGGTGGCAGAGAGATTTAAAATGAAAACACGTAGAGAAATATAGTACATATGTACTTTTTATGGGCAGACATTTTTATTTGCATATGAATACAAAACCTTTTTGTTCCCGAACAAACATTCAAATGATACCTTTCACCATTGAAAGAAAGTATTCAAATAATAAATAATGTTACTTTTAATTTTACGTAACCGGAAATAGAACAAAACATACATTTAGAGAATAAATGAATAGATTAAAATACATGTTCAAAACATGAACACTTAAGACTAAGATTCCACTACACGATATTGTTGTGAAACCCATCTTATAGTGGTAAAACATGGATAAAACTAAGGCAAAAAATTATTGATTTCTGGGCCAATTTTGAAAATAACAATTACATTTAAGTAAAGATAAAAATTAAAACATTTAAAAAATCAAAACAAAAAATGTTTCACTAATCACTCAAGAGAAAACTCACTACAACACACCGCTTTCGGCAATAGGAACAAGGTTTCTGGCAGAAACCTTATATATATATATATATATATATATATATATATATATATATATATATAAATAATTGAGTAATCCCTCCATTAACATCAGCGCTCTCTATATTTGAGTCACGTCTCGTCTGTCAATTGTCAAGAGGACCGCCAGGTAGCATCTCCGCTAACGCGCCTCACACCGCGCGCCCCTGCGTCACTACCCAGCGGCCAGAATTGGGAAGGAATAAGGAAGAGGGTAAGGTTTAGGACACTTCACAAAGATTGGACTAGCCCTTGTGAAGCAGCTGAGCTCGTTTTGTCGGAACAAATTTCACATGAGAATCGACGGGAATCGAACCCGGACCTCAGTGAAGGTGAAAGGCGAGCGACTTTGCTCTGAGCCACGAGACAGCATCGGAAGCGTACTAATTGAAGCAAATAAATACACATTATCTCATAGCAGAGAGAAACTAATAATCAAATATGCTCTAAAAGCAGCCACATCCATCAATCCAATTATAGTACGGGACATATATCCTAAACAAGAGTACATAGAGCATTCGCGTTTTATGCCTTTGTATGCAAAAATTAGAAAAGTACTTAGAGAACTTAATTTCGATCACAGAAAAGTAGAAAAGAAGAGAATTTACAAAATTCCTCCTTGGATAATCTCGGATATTTCAATAGACTTATCATCAGGCGCTCATCAAGGACACGGAACATCTGAGGTAAACTCTGGACCGACCAACAATTACATGTTTTATCAAGTTTATGCCAAAGCAATTAAAAATACACAAGGAACAGAAGCAACAGTGGTAACGAAAGATGTATCGGTCAAACACCAACTTAACCTTACTGCCGAATTTTGACCACCATGAAACTTATTACAAATATCAACCACTCAAAGTTCAGTTTATACTCAAATTCCTGCACTGCACTAAAAATCATCAACAATAACGAAACTTTTAATGAAATGATTATTACAATCCAAGAACTTTACCACGTCAGGTAAAGGAGTAATATTGGTATGGGATATGAACCTGATCAAGATACAGAAATGCAGAGGGAAACTACCAGAGGGATTAGTGGAAGTACAACTGATATCCCAAACACTGTACTGGCAATTTCGAATACACTCTAATATCTAGTGAAATATATTGGAAAAATATCAGAATAAAAATGATTCTCCATATGGACAACGCTTAAAAGAAGTGACCTTCATAAGAAAGTAACCAATTTTCAAAGTCTTAAGCATAATAAAAAGCTTCACAGAAAGGAACAAGTGGCCCTCACGAGAACACGATCAGGTCACTGTAAGCTAAGCCATATATATTTGATTGACGGATCTAATCCTCCATCATGTGACCAGTGTAATACGGCTTGGACCTTTCCCATTTAGTCAATCATTGCCCTATTTTCCAACACAACAGGCAGAGGTATCTCCACGACACAAGTTTGGAATGTATACTTGAATCTGATAAGTATCAAGGAAGAATTATACAATTCTATAAGGAGAGTGGAACATTCAGCCAAATCTGAATTGTATGGACAATTTCGTATACAATACTGGACCCTGAAAAATGGTTCGTCACCTGACAACTCTTAAAGATGTTCGACATGATACTAACTTGTTCTCTTTTCATGAGCATGTTATCATCCTGTATACAATCTGTTCAACCGTATTTTTATAATGACTCTGTAAAACACAAAAATGGTTCCTCATCTGAACAAAACTTCAAAGGGTTCATGTGGTTTATCCCACACCACATCACTTTTATGTAGTAGGATATCTCTGTCATACAGCCTTCCTCTGAGTACTTGTTGATGTATATGTAATTAATAGTTTATCAAGTGTTGTAACTTTGTTTTCCTCATGTTTTTTGTATTCATATTCGATTAAGTATTATTGTTAATACTCTTTCTTTTTTGCTATCCTGTAAACAATCTGTATTATTGTACCTTGTGCTGAAACTGTAAACCTCCATTATTTATGCATGTATTTATGTTGTAATGTATATTTTCTGAGTCTCTAATGACCTAGTTGTCGATGCGACTTTAAATAAACAAATAAAAAATTGGATATGGGAATATATTCCTTTTTCATCTCATCCACAGGATTCATTGCTGTCTTTATCAGACGGTACATTACATTGAAATTCATTTACGTAGTTAGATTCATTGATGTCATCGCCTTCCTCTTCATCTTCATTTGTGTCTTCAAGACAGCTTACTGATTCTGCAATTATTATAAATGGGTAATATTCAGTTATATAATTAATGTTAAACTATCAGATTGGGTATTTGTTATTATTTGAAACTAATTTCATCTCAGATTAGTGTGTAGCTTTAATACTTCCATTCTACACAATATCAACATTTTTATTTCATTTACATTCATAAATAAATTAAAGCAAGAACAAAGGAATTGAAATTCCTGCCTAGGATTTGCAGATGGTATCGCCATTCTTTCCGAAAATGTAATACATGCAGAAATACATATCACTCTCCTAGAATAAATAGCCAGCAATGTAGGTTTACGAATTTCTGTAGACAAAATAAAATGTTTCTGAAATCCTAGTAACAGTTATTGGACAGGAAAAGAGAGTAAATAAATTCACATATTTGGGAGAAATAATTCAAGAAAATGGACTAGAAAAATTTGCTGTAGAAGAAAGGGTATACAAACTGGAGAGAGCATATGGCATAACCAGAAACATTTACAACAAGAAGTCTCTATCTGAAAACTTGAAAATACATCACAACAAAACAGTAGTAAAACCAGAATGTCTTTACGCAAGTGAATGCTTAGTACTGAACTACAAATTACATAAAGCTGAAGGCCTAGAAAGAATAATTATTCGCAAAATTCTCGGTCCGATAAGAAACACAGAGGTATGGAAATTAAGAAGTAATGAAGTTTATCGTACTATAGAGAACATAACCGACACATTATAGAAGAGGTGACTGCTATTTTTTCGACCTTTATATAGAATGGACGACAACAAATTAACTAAGCAGATTTTTAACTACCTTTGGAACAAGAAGTCTACAATAGTCTGGATTAAAGAAGTTAGGAAAGATTTAGAAAGAAACAATATAAGTCAAAGAGAAGCAGCAGAAAGAGAGATGTTTAAGAAGAAAGTGTTAGAAATGGAAGGATTCTAGGGCAGGAAGGAAAAGAAGACAGGATCAAAACGGTCCGAGGAGAGAAAAGTGATACACAGCGAGAAGATGAAAGAGTACTGGAGGAAGAAGAAAGAAGGACAAAGGAAGAAGCAATGAAATTGGTGCATGGTCCCTAGATGACCCAAATGAAAGAAGAAGAAGAAGATGAAATTAAAGTTTTGTTCACACCTGATGTTGCGTACAAATATTATGGTAATCTTCATGTTCCAGTATTATAAGAAAAATTGTACTTGATTGACCTTGTACTTGATTACTTGAAAAAAAAACTTGTACATTGATTGACCAAAATAAGAAGAATGTCTGAGTGTTATAGTAATGTCATAGAATTTCTCCAGTAACCGTCTTTTACAAATATTAATACATATAAAAAGTTAGCATAAATAGAACTTAATTATATTCATCTACTTTTTGAAACATTTTACAAATAAACAGGTTTATTCCTCTTCGTAGAGACATGATATCGGTATGGCACACATATATTCGTATTTCATACGTTAAACATGTTTCAAAAATATAAGTATAGCACGTGAACTTGTTATACACGTCACACATATAAATATTTTGCAACTTCAGAGATTAATTTCTCACGTTCGAGACATTCAACTGGTATGGCACTTACAGACTCGCTCGCCTTCTAGACATTAAAATCAATTGAAAAATATTTGTCTCAGGTGTGTACCTATCACACATGGATTCGTGACAAATTTGATATTTTTGAACCAGTGTAGCGTCGCGAGGTGGCGCACGTGCCGTTTCGCTGGAAAGCCCGGCCTTAAGCCGGATGGGGGATGGGGGTGGAATGCGGCGGCGCCTCGCCGGCGCGCGCCGGGCAGGAAATCCCAGCCTCAAAATAACCGGGACAACTGGGCGTGCCTGAGTGCGAGTCCATTGATGACGGCTGCTCTCTGCTGAGGGCTGGCTTGCGAGCCGAATGACGCCCGCCGCTGGTAGAGTGGGGGACGAGCCGTGGGGTATTTATTGCGGCGCCGACATGCGCTCGGGGGATACGCTAGTGAGTCGAAAGACGTGAGGTATCTCCGTGCAACCTTGCACGTTTTGGCATCCGGCCATGTAACATCTAGTTACGGGGACTAATGTCCGACAGCTCGCACTTCGCGCAGCTTCTCATGCTCTCGAGCAGAGGCACTGGGCTCAGCCTAGGGACGGTCGCGGGGTTTCGCGGCTTAGAGAATAGAAAGGTTGCCTAAGGTTTTCAATTTTGTAACATTATCTTGTAATTTATTATTGTAAATATACTGTACATACTATTCAGAATCTGTCGTCTGTGCTTTTCATGTCCAGTACGCCACACCAGTATGGTGGCTACTTAGAGACGCCGCAACAGTATGGCGTGGTCATAATCGGCAATGAAAAAGAATTTTCTACCTTAAGACCACAAAAATAGCTTTGAGCTTGTAATCCAAGCGGGCATAAAAAAATAGCACTTTCAATTCAGTATGGCGGACAGTTCGAGACGCCGCTTCGGTATGGCATACAACTCCTTCACACTTTGGCAATCTAACGAACAATATACAACTAGAATTAGCTGTTCATCAATGGCCGATTTTTTCGACATATTTAAAAAATTGCGCAGCGCAACGCCGACACCTACAGGCCGCCATACTTGCGTTTTCTTGTTCCTCATAACACTGGCTAACTTCTCAAAATGTTTTAGCTTTGAGTTTATCATACGTCGATTTTCTTGCTGGCTCCCGGTCTATGAGTGCAATGCTCAAACATCTTTCCAAACAAAAATCCTTAGCGTATAAGGTTTTTGCAATTTTCTAAGTGGCAAAGACCAATGAAAATTGGAGCTATACCTTTCTGTAATCGGGAGGTCTCTCGTGCGGTCGCTGTCGGTTGGCGGTACCACCTGGTACCTTCTACCTGCCGCTCAGTCTCTCAAAATTAATTTAATAATCTAATTATCCCCGCAGCGAATGCTTTCTGCCTGGTCCGAACAACCTCTTCTTCTTCTTAGTGAGGCACATCAACATTATTTGCTAATTGTTTTGGCCTGTTCAACTATGGCCTTCTATTCTTTTCTGTTGTTCACTTTCACGGTCCAGTTTCTTATTTTCATTGTCTTGAGATCATTATGACATCATCTTTCCATCTTGTCTTCGGTCTTCCTCTAACTCTGGTTGCAATATGATTCCACCCGAAGACTTTCTTTACTAGCCTATCATTATTCATACTGTAAACATGTCCCATCCAACTTAATCTTAACCATCTGATATGATTAACAATATTTTTGTGTTTTATTATGTTATCCAACTCGGTATTGTATTTTATTCTCCAAATACCATTTGGTTGTTTAACTGGTCCAAAAATTCTCCTTAAAATTTTTCTTTAAAAAATCATTAGCCTTTGAATGTCAGCTTCTCTGAGGACCCACGTTTCTACTGCGTACGTGGCTACAGGCCGTATTACTGCCATATCGAGTCTTTAATTTTGCACTTTTAGATGTCAATTTACTTCAAAAGAATGCGTGGTTGGCAAAGTAAGCTTTATTACCAATTACTAATCTTT